>JAFBJT010109917.1:39999-52036 GCA_016785325.1 Chascanopsetta lugubris
GAAAAGTACTATGTTATGCTGGATTCATTCTATAATAGTATCATACTATTAAACAATAATACTATTATACTACTGCCTGAAAGCATAATACTAAATACTATGACAACGTTTGTGTAAGAAAAGTTAATTTTATAACTGATTTACTTCATAGTATACAAATACTACGTATACAGTGTGTGATAGTGTGGTTGTACTGTGTTGTTCACAGAACTACACATTAAAGATGTAAACATACGACAAAGTACTTAAAATAACCTTCTCTTTTATTGTTATTTTATGCTAATTTCACAGTACCAGTCTTGTTATTGGTTGTTTCGTAAGTTTCCCATTGATCGCCTCTTACACAATCCCCGTCGCAGACAGCTGCTCCCATGCTGACTTCTGATTGGTTACCGCCGCACAGTGACGTCGCCCAGCCCCGCCCCTCCCCACCGCCCTCCACCTCCCAGCGGCAGAAGGTAAATAAACCCTCCCCGCTCTCTGATTGGCTGCAGGAGCCTCCGCCACTCCTCCGCCGCCGTGTCCCGCCCCCTCCCTCTCCTCGCCCTCCCCTGGGCGGCGGCGCGCTCCCGGGCGTGTGCACGGCGGCGGTGTGTGTCCCCACCGGTCATTTCCCCCGGTGAGGGTGCGCGGATCACGGCTCGTGGAGGCGGAGGTGGACGCGGCGCGTGGCGGGGACAAGATGAAGGTGGTGCGGTTCATCATGAAGAGCGCGGCTCTGGCCAGTGTCCCCAAACACATCGAGCATTTCTCCAAGTTCTCCCCCTCCCCGCTCTCCATGAAGCAGTTCCTCGACTTCGGTGAGTATCGATCTCATCCGCCGGTCACGTTATCGCTGATGATCAGTGACGTCATCGCGGATGGAGGTTGCCCGATGCAGCAGCTGGCTTCGCCTCTGCACGTATCCAGTGTGTGTGTGTGTGTGTGTGTGTGTGTGTGTGTGTGTGTACATTCTGCACAGAGTTGCGTCAGCTCTGGGCCCTGTCTGACTGAGCTGCTCCTTACACCCCCCCCCCCCCCGCCCCTACACACACACACACACACACACTGCAGTTAATCATCATCACTGCATGATTGACCAAAATACCAGGAATGTGTGTACACCGCAAAATACATGATAACAATACATGATGTCAGTAGCTGTCATTTGTGCTGGAGCTGAGTTGAATGTATTTATGTCGCTATTTATTTCTGTTTTTTATACAAAACAATCAATAATCATTGACTAGTTACAAAGCTCCAAAGCTGCAAACTGTTTATTTAGTTCAGTTTGTTTATTTGATTCAACTCGAAGTTCAACCTTCTTAGTTCTGATGAGGTCAAATACATTAAGGCAGCATTAGGTCACTTTAAAGAGGCGGTTGTTTGCAGTGACACCTGTGTTGGTGAAGTGATGTGCAGTTAGCTTAAGTTAGCTAGCTTGCGCAGCCATGATAGCACTTGGAGTTTTGACAAAAGGGAAATAATCACAACAACAATGGCAGCTGGTAAATGGGGCTGGACGCGCGCACACACACACACACACACACACACACACACACACACACACACACACACACACACACACACTCACACACACTAGAGCTAAGCCACTAGTCCAACTCATAAAAAGGTGGAGGTCCAGCTAGCAGTGCTGAAGCTAACAGAGCTGAAGCTAGCAGTGCTGAAGCTAACAGAGCCGAAGCTAGCAGTGCGGTAGCCAGCAAAGCTCTAGCTAGCAAAGCTCTTGCTAGCAAAGCTTAAGCTAGCAAAGCTAGCGCTGGCTCACTGTCGGGTGTCTGGTCATACATCTCCTAGCTAACACAGTGTGTATTAGCTGCTGCTGCTGCTGCTGCTGTTGTGTCTGGGGGAGCTAACGATGCTAAAGATGCTAACGCTGCTCAGCACCATAAACTTGGCAGTGACCACACACATTGTAAACCTGACACACAAGTGCAACCTGAGGTTTCTCTCTTTATCTGAGGCACAGGCTCATGGAGTCAGCTGAGGACACGCGAGGAATGTTTACTCATTTGCATAAAAAAATAACGGTGTGAAGAGGAAAAGAAGAAATCATTTGCCTGATGCACAACAACAAATAAACAAAAGAAAACCCAGACGATACAACTTTGTGATTTGAAGGTTCATCCGGGGTCAAGGTGTAATTTTCTCTTGCCTTGTTATTCCAGGGAAACGCTACGCACTGCACCTTTAATGACCATGCTTGACTTCTCAAGGGTAAATCGGAGCATATTAACAGTCTGGACAAAGCCTGGAACTGTCTTCATTCATTCCTGATTCAATTAAAATATGAATTATTCAGTCGTTGGCAAACCAGAAAACTGAAAACCCTCTGCGTTCTCCCTCTCTCCTCGTCCCTGAGTCGGCTCATCGATGGCCAATCGGAGGCTTGGGATCGGATCAATACTGTTTTGTTGTTGTTGTTCCAGGTTCCATCAACGCCTGTGAGAAGACGTCGTTCGCATTCCTGCGACAGGAACTTCCTGTTCGACTCTCCAACATCATGAAGGAGATCAACCTCCTGCCCGACAGGCTCCTCACCACGCCCTCGGTGCAGATGGTGCAGAGCTGGTCAGTGTCACCACTGTGTGTGTGTGTGTGTGTGTGTGTGTGTGTTGGCCTCAGTGATGATGTGTGAAACCACAGTCCAGTAAACAGCCACAGCTGCTGGCTTGTTTACCTCAGTGGACATTGGAGTCGACATCCTGCTCGGAATGACAACAGCAGCCTCTGACCCAGTTGGACCACATCCTGACCAGCGCTGTGCTGACCGAGGGTGTGTGTGTGTGTGTGTGTGTGTGTGTGTGTGTNTGTGTGTGTGTGTGTGTGTGGTGGGTGGGGGAGGGGCTCTGAGCTGTGAACTTTCCCCTAGTTCCTCGTCAGATGTCACATGACCTTGTTTTCAATGGTCCTCTGCTCCTCTGTGGGAAATGATTCTCCCTGACAACAAGGAGAAGATGTTTTTCATTCCGATGCAACTCCACTTCTCTTTTCCTCTCGTTTACAACACGTGATAATATTTCAACATTTCAACACGTGTGTATTTGTGTGTTTTTTAAATTTCCAGGTACATCCAGAGTTTAATGGAAATCCTGGAATTCCTGGATAAGAATCCAGATGACTACAAAGTCCTGGGAGAGTGAGTTCCTCACATCACTTTTCATGTCATTATAAACGAGACGTGCACCATCAGGGTTTGGGTCCCATGAGAAGCCACGTCCTGTTTTTAGCCGCAGGTTCAAATCCCGTGTCAGAGGTGCGAGGGAGTATTTATACTTCGGAGAAGTAGATCAGGTTGTAGCCGCGGCACGTTTCTTTGTTTTTGGGGAAGGATCACGGGAAAGATACCGAAGAGATTTTCCTAACATTGAAATTCCCACCGCAAATTATTTTACATTCAAACCATTTTCCAAAGGAATCATTTCATGTCTATTGAAGAAAGGTTTATTTCAGGCGTTAAAGGGACATTCTCAGGGTTTTCAGGCCAATTCCCTGGGAACACGTAGATTTTCCATGTGTGAATTCAAGCAGGAACATGTCCGGAATATTCAGCCCGAGTGAATATACGTATACGCTGATGACGACTTTGTCTTCTGACGAAGTAAAACTGATAAAACAACCAGTTTTCCATGTTTTGGGTCTGAACCTTTCTCACGAATGCGCGGGATCGAATCCAGAATAATGAAACATCTCGATGCGTGTTGTCTCCAGGTTCGTCGACACCTTGGTGACCATCAGGAACCGGCACAACGACGTGGTTCCCACCATGGCTCAGGGAATCATCGAGTACAAAGAGGCCTTCCCCCAGGACCCGGTGACCAATCAGAACATCCAGTACTTCCTGGATCGATTCTACATGAGCCGCATCTCCATCCGCATGCTCATCAACCAGCACAGTGCGTCTGACACGCGTTCACAGAGTTTCCACTTTCCCAGGAGATCTCGTCTCCCGCTTGTTGAACTGAATTCCAGACGACTCAGCGTTTCCTCTTTTGTTTCCTTGCAGCTCTGATTTTCGATGGAACGACAAACCCGGTTCATCCCAACACCATCGGCAGCATCGACCCGCACTGCAGAGTCGCAGACGTGGTTCAGGGTAAATATCAAATCACCTGCGCTTCGTATGAGAGTTCTCTTCAAATCAAACTGACTGACACTTGTGATTCAGGTTCCTATCATTTATTTATTTGATTTATTTTAAACCCGTACGTTAACGGCTCTTCACCTTGTATAAAGACATCTTTGAATCATGTTTTCCATTCAATTATTGTGAAGGAATTCAAGTTAACATACTGTTTATCATGTAATATGTTTTAGTTTTTTTAAATTGAATTTGTTGTATTATCTGGATAATTAAATAGAGTTAAGAAATTGAATTAAATTAAAATGACTTTCACAACCGTATAAAACTCTAGTGACACTATATAGATATATGTCTGTATATATTTATTTATTTATTTATTTATTTCTGGGTTTCTTCTTCTTTGCTTTAAAAGCAGAACATCCCAGCAACAACACGAGGAAGACATGATTTTCCAGAAAATAAAAATTAGCCTCATCACTGATCGTCATCTCTATTTCAACAGTTTGTGTTTCGACTCGTCAGGTTTTAAATCTTTAACCCTGTTTATTTCAAATCTTGACATCACGGATCTTCTTATCTGTCCGTTTGTCACCAGACGCCTTCAACAGTGCCAAGGACCTGTGTGACCGGTATTATCTGCAGTCCCCTGATCTGATCCTGCAGGAGATGAACAGTGAGTTTCCCTCTGATCCAATCACACACCTGCTGACTCTGCGCCTCGAACCTCTGCTCGCTGTCGTTGGTCTGTGAGTTCACAAACCTCCCGTCAGCTCCGGCGGCGCCGCTGATTGTAAGCGAATGACTTCTCAGACAGACGGAGCTGATGGGCGTCTAATTATAGTGGAGGAGCCGCCCGACTGCATCAGACAATATTGACACACGGGGGCCAGTGCCCTTCATCCTCACTCAGCAGAATAATCACCACTGAGGGGGAAAGATCAGGGGCTGGAGAGGATAATGCTTTTTAAATGAAGTGGAGCAAATGGAGTCCTGTTGAAACTTTATTCTAAGCAATATTTTTCCAATCACGAGCCCTCAGTGATCACCTGGAGAGTTCCTCTGTGTGTGCTCACATTCCTGAGGTTCTGTGTTGTGAGGAAAAGTATAATTGCGACTCAAAAACTACAAAAGTTAATATAGATAAATTCAAAATGAGAAATAAACATGACAAAAAACCTCCATAAACTGTGATGAATATCGGTAGAATATGAGTTGTAAACAGAAACTGGTGTAAATTAGTTCAGTTTGTGAATTAGTGCATTAATCGCGCAAACGTAAACATCTTTAATCGCACAACTAAACAGTGTGATGCTACAGTTTGAAGCTGTACCACTTCCTGTCATGTGATATCAATAAATTCTCGTTAAAAATGATTCAGTCAATAAGAATTAGGTGAGTGCTCTTACTCTAAAATGGCTACAGGAAGTGATAAAAAAAAAAACCACACCGCCACCTAGTGGCCTGGCATTTGTACTAGAGGGTTTTCTCTTTCTTTAGTAAATAAATCCGAGGATCGTTCTGAACTCAGCTACACGAACACGTGAAGATATATGTAAAAAAAAAAATAAGTACCCAATGAAAAGGTGTTGTTTTGTCGCCCCCTGTCTGCAGACAAGAAGAAGAGCCACTCCATAAACATCGTGTACGTCCCCTCTCACCTCTATCACATGCTGTTCGAGCTCTTCAAGGTAAGACGACGTGACCTTGAACCCGACTCAGTCACAACTCCTTCCTGCTGCCGCGTAACGAGTCTCACCCCCCACGCCCCCGGCAGAACGCCATGAGGGCCACCATCGAGACGCACCACAGCAGCAGCAGGCTCCCGCCCATCCAGGTCCTGGTGTCTCTGGGAGGAGAGGACATGTCCATCAAGGTGGGTCACAGGTCTCCATAAGAAACGGCGCCCTCTGTCTGCAGAGTCCGGGTGGAACCGTGGAAAAGCATCAGGCAGCAGGAGCCTGTTTTTACAGTTTTACAGTGTGTGTGATTGTTTTCTCTCATAACGTTCACACACTAATAAAAGAGGCTTAAAGTGTCTATAGGAGTGAACGGGGGGCGGGGGCGGGGGGGCGCGGGGGTGTGTTTTTATGGTCGTTCGTGGCGGGTAAATGAGTCCGGAGGCGCCCGTAAAGATAACGAGTTTTCAGCGAGTTAATATTTTACCGTGACGTGTCGGATCGCTCGACTCTTAACGGTTTGTTTTTTAAAGCGTTCCCCTCTTTCCGTCGCCGCCACCGGGATTGTGCCGCGAACCCGTTACGCAACGACTTCACCCTCAATTAGGCGCCGCGCCGAGCGGCGTGCAAACCTCTGATGAGATTAGCCGCCTGAGCTGAGCACCTTCATATTCACAGAGCCGGGAAATGTCCTCATGTCTCCCAGAGACGGATAACGTGGTTTGGTTTCCTCGCGCGTCTCAGGAGCTCGGATTCAGACTCGGGTCACAACAACAGGGAAACGTGGGAGACGTTCAGGGGGAGTGGAGCCTGGGTTGACCAGCAGGGGGCAGCACATGACCTATTCATTCTCAGAAGGTTTGTTTACAGTGCATCACAGCCCATGTTGTTAGCATGGTGCTCCGCGCAACAACACTAAGTCTGAAATACTAGCGTTTGTTTTCCGTCACCTCGGCAAAAACTAGCGCCAGAACCAGGAAGTACCCATAACAAGCCCAATTTCACCGTCATGACTGTACACTGTAAACAGGGGGCGGAGCCAGGGGGTGGCCAATGGTGGCCAAGACCCCCATAACCCTCCCCCCCCTCCCCCCACCCCCAGCCCCCACTTTGACTGAAGCGGCAGTAATGCTCTCAGCTTGAATGTTTAGCACCAACACAACCACAGAAGTAGTTGTAGTTGTAGCTTTTGTCGTTGGTCACCATGGCAACAAATAGCGCCAGAACCAGGAAGTGTCCAAAACAAGCAGTGGTGACTCTCATCCTCTCTCTCTCTGTCTCTCTCTGTCTCTCTCTGTCTCTCTCTCTCTCTCTCTCTCTCTCTCTCTCTCTCTCTCTCTCTCTCTCTCTCTCTCTCTCTCTCTCTCTCTCTCTCTCGCTCTCGCTCTCGCTCTCTGTCTCTCTCTCTCTCTCTCTCTCTCTCTCTCTGTCTCTGCCTGTAGGTGAGCGACAGAGGCGGCGGCGTCCCCTTTCGCAGGATCGAGAACCTTTTCAGCTACATGTACTCCACCGCCCCCGCGCCACAGATCGGAGAACACACACGGCCTCCGCTGGTGAGCACACACACACACACACACACACACACACACACACACACACACACACAGCATGCCAGCAGGGGTTAAATGTCTCAGCAGTAGGTCATGGATGTATTATAAGACGTAGAGATCCATGTTGGACGGGCGAGTCACGGAGCAGCTGCCTGGTTCTGACTCACGTGCATCAAAACGTTCCCATGAGATCTGATCCCAAAATAGACAACGGGGAAGTATTCAACCAGGAGGCAGCCCACCACTCTCACAGGAGATGTTTGAGTGAATATACACTGTAAAGTTTGATGTTGTCATGTTCAAATTCTAAATTAAGAATTTTTCTTTTTGTAAAAAAAGAAAGGAAGAGAAAGAAGCCCTGTAAACCCGCCATCTTTGTTTTTCAATAAAGATAAAATGGGGGAAAAAATCTAAATTAAATGAACAAATACAATTTGCAATTCTAATAATATCCAGTGTGACCTTGATTAGTCGTTAAAACTATTTATCATTATCATTGTTGTTGATGTTATCATTTTATAATCATTTTATTTCTATTATTATTATTACTATCCTCGGTGTTTGATCAGATTGATTATTAACGATGTGTCGCCTTTGATGTGCGTGTGGAAGCAGCGCAGCGGCTTTAGTGTCAGACAGCGGAGCCTCCTCCATTAAACCCTCTGACCCTCTGTCTCAGGCCGGCTTCGGTTACGGTCTGCCCATCTCCAGACTCTACGCCAAGTACTTCCAGGGAGACCTGCAGCTCTACTCCATGGAGGGACACGGCACCGACGCCGTCATCTACCTGAAGGTGAGGATGGGATGTGAACCCATGACAGGAGGCCGAGAGGCCGAGAGAGGCAGAGGAAACAAAACTGTAACTGTCTTCTTAGTCTCCCTCTCCTCCTCCTTTTTCTTCTTCTCCTTCATTCTCGTCTTATTTCATCTTTTACCTCCTTAATCTGCCTTTGATCTTTTATGGACACATAAAGCACGACCAAAACAGAGAAGTGCACGCCGATGTCATCACGTGAACAAAACTAAAGTAAAATACAATAGAATAAGAACCTCGAACCTTTATCACCATGCGAATGTGAATCTGCACAGAGGGAACGGAGGAGCTGAATCAGAAGTGTGTGTAAACGCTGCCCCTGACTCCCCCTGGTGGTGTGCTGCTGTCCCTGCAGGCTCTGTCCACAGACTCCATCGAGAGGCTGCCGGTCTACAACCAGACGGCCCTGAAGAACTACAAAGTGAGTCAGGAGGCGGACGACTGGTGTGTCCCCAGCAAGGAGCCTCTGGACCTCAGCAACTTCAAGGTGCCCAAGTGAGACCATCCTCCAGAGAGTCGCTGCTTCCTGCCGCCGCAGAGTCGGACCCCCGTCGCCCCCAAGGTCCCGGTTCTGCCGAGGCGGACCGGATCAGCCCGGACTTGTTTTAACCCGTAGCTCCGTCTCGGAGTTTCCAGCCTCCTCTGCTGCTTCTTTAGAACATAGATGAACAGGAAACCAACACTCATCACCTCTGAGACTGTACAGATGTAATGCATCAGCAGGAAGTGTGTGTGTGTATTCTTGTATTTCTATCTTTGTGGGGACCATTTGGAGACCTGGTTTCAGGGTTAGGATCAGACTGAGGTTTAAATTGATGTAACGAGAGGTAGGTAAGCACTGTGTTAACGAGTGTCCCCACTAAAGCACAAGTACGAGAATGTGTGTGAGAGTGTGTGTGTGTGTGTGTGGTGAGCAGGTTGCTCAGTACCCAGCATGCAATGGGAACCATGAGCCGATGGATGAATTCTACACGAGCTGACGTGTAAACAATGGACGCTAACGGACGTGTGGAAACCAGCAGGGGGCGCCCTGTTGTCGGCCATATGCACATTTAAAAAAAAAAAAAAACAACAACAAATAACCACATCCTGTTTTCTTCCTCCCGATGTCACCGAGGCCTTAACGTTAGAACCCAAAGCCTCCTCCATTTCAAACGACTTGAACTGTTTGGATTGAGACTCGCTCGTCGTCGTCGTCGTCGTCGTCGTTGTTGTTGTTGTTGTTGTTGATGATTTCCCGGCACAGAGATGCCGGAGAACAAATGTGTGAGTCCGAAGCTTTTTTGTGTGTGTGTGGTTTCAGCTTCGCGCTTTATACAGTTGTTTTCTTTCAGTCTGAGAGCCGGAGTTATGGGTTCGCTCAGATCTGTGCTTCGATTTTTGACTTTTTGTGTTTGCGCACGTACTCGCTGCTTCTTTGCACGAAGCCTCTCCTGGATTTGGAAATACTTTCCAAGACTCCACGACCGGTAGATCATCAATGTAATGATGACAAAGCAATTATTTTGGTTGCTATCGATATTGCCATAAGTATCCTGCTCAATAATGTACTTGAAATCCCTGACTTTGGTGCTAGTGTTGTCAGCAGCCACCAGGGGGCGATCAAGGTGCCCTGGCTACACTGTTGTGTAGCCCTCTAGTGGTCAGTGTGACAATAACATCCACTTTTTAATATGGATTTATTTGCACCATCGACTGTAAACAAAGATGGACGACATGACCGCTCCCCGAAGTGTCTTGATCTGCCCCCTGGTGGCTGCTTTCAGAATGGGTCCCAGATCTCCTCCATGTTGGCAGGCGGGAGATGGATCGAACAAAAAAATCGATTTTGAAAAGCAATATGAATTTCAAGGGCGTTTGATGTTGGTTTTTGTTTGAGGGTTCGAGCCCAAACGGAGCCAATCAGAGTTTGAGCAGCTTGAATGTTTGACTGAAAACATTTCATAATTCAAATGTTCTATTTCAAATAATCCTAATCTCAAACCGCTTTCGGTTCAAAGAAAGAGGAAAAGAGGACTTGCGTTTCTCCGCTCGGCCTTTTTGATATTTCACTTCTTAAAATAAGAAAATAATAATCAGTGTTCTCGCGGCTCGATACGTTTTAGTGCGACTTCCTTTGTTTTGTTTTGGACCAGGATGAATGTAATCACGTCTCTTGTGCATTGATTTGCATGAATTTACCAGATTATTATTATTATATAACCGGCGCTGCAGCAGCGAAGCCCTTTTTTCTCGCTTTCAGCCGATTTCTCTGTCGAACCACCGGGGGGCGCTTGGTGCGATGCGGAGAAGTCCAGTGGTCTCTGATGGTTTGTAACACTGTGCCATATAAGGACAACGAGCTGTGGGTCCACACCCGTTTTTGTTTGTACGATATTTATCTTGTGATCACATGTGAAAGGTTATTTTTATAGCGACACTTTTCTGACTGAAGTGACTGTAAATACTGTAAATACCACGTGAAGAATAAACACCAACAACAAAGTGCCACCTGTGGATTACTTCACCAAAAACAACCAGAAGGGGGAGCTAGATGTATCCACACTGATACCTCAACAAACCACATCCGTCCAGTTTCCCAAGCCCTGCCTTTATACACCGTCGGCCAATCACAAGTTAGTTCCAGCCTCTCTTAACCAAGGCGCGTTAGCTTTGTAGATATTTTGTTAGCGATCGTGTTCAAATGTGTTTGTTAGCTAACCAATGATAACTGTTCGCTAACAACGACATCCAAACCCTCAATCGCAAAAATCTTATTTCTAGAGCCTTTAATCGGCTAACATTAAGGAGGGCTACGAACAATACTCCAACCAACCACCAGGGGGCGATGAGGGGGCCTTGATTTGAGATGATCTGGCTTTGATCTGGGTTCAGTCCAGATGTGCTCCATCTTCCTCCATGTTGTGTCAGAGGTCTGTGAACATTTCGTTTAATGATCAGTGACGTGTGTCAGAATGGAGTCGAACAGGAAATGCTACATACGACCAGAGTGTGACAGTTATGATCTGACCACACACACACACACACACACACACACACACATGCACACACAGAATGTGCCGACTGAGGAAGAATTCAAATGTTGACATTTGCAAATGTAGTGAGAAAAGTCACACTGACTCTGATGCTGTTAAACTGAAGCTTGTCGGTTTCCTCTTTGTTTCTTCATCAGTGTCGCTCACACACTCAGACCGGTTCAGACTCAGACCGGTTCACACTCAGACCAGACTCAGACCGGTTCAGACTCAGACCGGTTCAGACTCAGACCGGTTCAGACTCAGACCGGTCATACTCAGACCGGTTCAGACTCAGACCGGTTCAGACTCAGACCGGTTCAGACTCAGACCGGTTCAAACTCAGACGGGTTCAGACTCAGACCGGTTCAGACTCAGTCCGGTTCAGACTCAGACCGGTTCAGACTCAGACCAGACTCAGACCGGTTCGGACTCAGACCGGTTCAGACTCAGCCCGGTTCAGACTCAGACCGGTTCAGACTCAGACCGGTTCAGACTCAGACGGGTTCAGACTCAGACGGGTTCAAACTCAGACCGGTTCAGACTCAGACCGGTTCAGACTCAGACTCTCAGGTTAATGTGAAATACATATATATATATATATATATTTCTAAATCTTTTATTCTGTTTCAGGAGAAATATTTGAAATGTAAAATGATGATTCTTCTTTCTCCCACAGACCCGACGGAGTGAGGAGCTGCTGAAACGGTACGTTTACATGTTCGATCACATGAACTGAATCTCACATATTATCATTGATCCTTTTTGTCAATGATATTTTCATTTTATTGAATTCATTTTTTATTTTGTTTTTATTTTAAGAATTAAATCCCAATGTCTTAAATTTGACAGATTAAAAAAAAAAAGTTCTATAATAATCAATAAGTTTCCCCTCTGGA
>JAFBJT010109917.1:55361-95882 GCA_016785325.1 Chascanopsetta lugubris
CCCGGACCGCCCGGGGAGGGGGGGTGTTTGGGTGTGGGTGTGTGTACTGTGTGTAGTGTGTATGTAGTATGTGTGTAGTATGTGTGTAGTGCAGTGAGGGGAGCAGAGGGGGCCAGGCAGCAGGAGATGGATGGCTGGTGTGTGAGCTGCCGGCAGACAGCAGACAGGCCAGCCCAAGGAATCCTCCGGGGAGTATGGAACTCACATTTGCTGTCTGTCTACCCTGCAGCTAAACACAAACGTGTGTATGTGCGTGCGTGCGCACACACACATGAGCACACACTCCAAGTTGTTTTACTACCACTGCCGCTGGCTAGCAATCTTTGGGACATTTTACAGCCATTCCCACCCTTGCCTTTATAAGAGCATGGTAGAGGAGTCCTGACTAACTAAAAGGAAATTAAAAAGTAGATGAATAATTCAGGCAACTTAGGAAGCACAGTGCGAGGTAGTCTCAAAAAAAAAAAAAAAAAATCAACAGTGTGTCAGTACTAATGAATTATGAAAACTTTGTTTTCACGCTGCATTTCTTTGCACAACTTTCAGAATGCTACAAAAGAACGCCTGTGCGTGTGCGTGCGTGTGTGTGTGTGTGCGTGTGTGCCTGTGTGTGTGCGTGCGTGTGTGTGTGCGTGCGTCCGTGCACACGCGTGTGCCGCTATGCAGAGCATGAGTGCAGTTCACACCGAGTACAGCTCAGCAGACTAGACACCGTCAACGTGGGCTGGTCTCCTGGTTGTTGAATAATGGATCAGAGACGGACTCCCGCTCAGCCTAATGCAGTCTGATCTGATGTGACTGTGATCTCCGCTGACTGGTGCGGACCACAGAGAACTGACAGCCCACTCTATAGGCCGGTCAACCACACACACACACACACACACACACACACACACACACACACACACACACACAGCCACGCACGAAGATGGCAAATGCCACTCCGCGAATGCACAAGAGACGAGGGGGGCATTAATAATCACTGGCGGAACATCACACGTCATGTATCAGTCTGTTTGGTAGTCAGCCTTTATGCTTATCCATTTACACAACACCAAAGTTTTTTTGGTGCCGATTCCTATTGAGCCTGTTACAGCCCTGTAATGAATCCTGTCGCTCATCTGGCCTGGCTCAGATTCCTCCTCCACATACCAGGGAGATGCCAGGGGCCACACAGACGCCAGAGGAGCCTTCCTAAATCACAGCCTTGTTACACTGATGAATGTGTGTCCCGTTCTGTGATCTAGGCTATCTGCCTCTGTGTGTTTGTGTGTGTGTGTGTGTGCCTCTGCGTCTGCATGTTTTCTTTGTGTGCATGTTCTCTCTTTCCCCTCTCTCCGGGTCTGTGTGCTGCTACGTCTGTTTCGCCTCCCCGTGTGTGTTGCTTGTTGTGTGGTTATGCCTGCAAATGAGATTAGAGATGAATGTGCATGGTAAAGTGAAATTAGCGTCCTTTGTGCGCAGGTAGTTTCCTCGGGTGTGTATTCCTCTGCAAAGGCTGGGGCTACATGCCGGAGTGTATACGCACAATGCTCGTCCTGTGGTAACTATAATAGGCCTACTGTCAACTCCACCGAGAGATGACAATTTTCTATCCACTGTCTACTCCATTCATACATAATTCATTCTACCATCAATAATTCACCATGGTGACATTACCAATAATAACACAACAATACTTTGTTTTCACTGTGTGGTTTGAAATCCGTTGCCTTGGTAACAGAGATGAAACAAATATTCCCAGGAGGAGTGATGGGAACACAGGAAGAGGACAGAATTCCCTCCTGATCCCACTTAGTAGTGTTGTCATACTCTCTCTCCCTCCTTTTCTCTCTCGCCCGCTCATACTCGCATACAAAACTCACGGACCACACTTTCTGCACGCATAAAAAAACTAGGTCAGATAATACAAACTCCTCAGGGGTTTTCTGTTTTGTCTCTTTAGGATTTCAGGGAAACTAATGGAGAGACTATTTTTGGGAGCCGGGCCCGCATCTCTTCGCAGTCCTCCGCAGCCTTCTGAGTAAACAATCACGGCTAAGGAGGAGAACAGACACAAGAGGAACACCGAGGCCAATACGGCTGTCAAAAGGATTACAGGACGTGCACGCGTTTGTATGTTGGTGCATGTCGGTGAACATCCGACTTTCTCACCTCGGGTGTGTTCTTCTTAAACTCACGGCTCAGGTCGATCAATTTCTTCCTGGACTGTTCGCTCTCGTCCTGTCTGTTGGCAAGCTGCGTGGCGGTGGCATCGAGTTCTTTCTGCAACACAAATGAAAGTCTTTTTTAGTTTGTTAGGGAAAAGAGCAGCACATTTCATCATTACTGTCATTATGATCAGCATCCTTGTTATTACGTAGCACAAGAGAGGGGACAGCAGACTTCTTGACCCATCTGTCGTGCTGCAGACGATCAGGTTTGCCTCAGCTGAACTTGACCAGCATGTTGCAGCAGCAGCAGCAGCAGCAGCAGCAGCACAGGCAGAGAGAACAGAGGCGGAGCGCCACTGTCCCACCAAGGAAAACCGGTCTACGCCAGTGGTTGATCTGCAACCAGCGCAGGCAATATGTGAGCAATTCAGCCCGTCAGTCAGTCAATCATTTGCAACAGTCTCAGACATGACAATGTGTGCAGCGATGGGCTGTTCCGCACGCAGCTCGCGGCAATTATTTACTGTCAGCACCCGCTGACCCCTCCCTCCCCCAACATAACAACAACAACAACAGCATGATGATCAACAACAGCAGCGTTGTCAGAGGCTGACAGAGGTCCCACCTTAATCCACATCTATTTTGTGTTGTTATTAACAGCTATTTGAAACCAGTTCCACATGATGAGCCAAGTGCTGACATTGACAAGATATCAAAGCCATGTAAAGATTGTATCTCCTTCTGCCGAGTATGTAAGTGAGCATAGCTGGATTATGTTTCTGTTGGATTCTTCTCCGCCGTCACTTGCACTTGACTCTAGTCCCGGTTTTGCAGATATAGATTCGTGTAGGAGGTTCGACCAGTTGTAATTCATGCAAACCAGCTGAATTGACCAGAGCTGGCAGCTACTGGCCGATGTGGAAAGTACTGTGCATCAGCAAATTGTGCCAATTGCATTACGACGCTAAGCAGAGCTTTCAATCAGTAATCAGATATATGGCATTGCGCCACGCAATATAAGGTTTGTTTATGAATTTGAGATTTGTGCACTTGTCAAATGTCAAGTCAGTATCAGGAGCATGGGGGGTTCAGTTGAATGAAAAGAGGCTGTTGCACAAACACAAACTGCCCATGTTTGCTCATCAGAAAGCTGCGTCTCCAGAGAGATGCCGAGAGTAGACAGGGACAAAAAAGTCTCAATGAAAACTATTTCTATGGCAAGACTTTTCCATTAGGAGCTGAAATGTGAAAGGTTTTTGTCGAGTTGAATATGTTGATGCGTATCAATGCCTCTTCCAGTCTTTTTAAGTATGCATGAACTATATGTAAGCTTCTAATCTCAAACTCAAGTATGTATGTGACCTTTGCAATAAACTCCTTTCCAAACAACTGAAAAAAAATAATATAAAATGTAGATAAAATAACGGGGGAGATGGATGAATGATTCTAGTAGGGAGACCTTTGGACCAGGGGTCAGTTTTGTTGTTCTGTTACCGTCTTTGCGTTCATTTGGTGAAAACAATTAAATGTGTTGAAGTTGAAGTTAACTGTTGTGTCTTACGGAAACTTTGGGGCTTTTGCAAAGACCTGGGACGTTCAGTCAATGCAACACAGACACCTCTAAGAAGAGAGGAGCCGAGTTTTCATTCATGGCCCGTCTGTGTCATTATGTGACACATGGGGGGTGTCAACTGAGTTCACCCTCGTGGTAAATTTCAGCACACCGTTTGGCTTTACATCAAAAAGGAGTGGGGATACGTTTTTTACACTGGCCAAACCCAATCTGCCACGCTTACTTCTTTTTTCCTCCCTCCACAGATCATCCACTCGCACTCTCAGCCAGCATTTTCTTCTCCTCCAGTAAAAATCACTCTCTTCTCCCTTCACTCCACCCCCTCCAACCCACCCCCCTTTTTCCTCTCCTCCCTCCCATCCACCTCCTGTGAGGCCGCCCACCCCTGAGAGTGATTAAACGCTGCTGAAGGGCCGTTATGCTAACTAACACACTAATCATTTAATACACACATTACCACAGGGGCCCTTGTGGCTCAGTCTGCTGACAAGGTCCCAAAACACACGCACGCACACATGCCCCCCCCCGCCCCCCCACTCAAACCCCTCCAACCCCCAACACACACAAGAAAATACAACCCTCTAAAGAAATAGTGTGATCAAGAACTAATTAGGAGATTTTTTCCCCCCCATCAGCATTACGTTGAATTCCCTGACCAGCCGTGATCTTGTTTTATCCACAAACCATAAAAAATGATAACAAATGGACTTGGTCAACTGTCCTTTGAAATGGATTTTATACAGGCGCACAGGATGTTTAAAAAAAAAAAGAGGAAAAAAAAGCTCACTCGCTTACATGCCATCTTGCTCTCTCTACCCACAGAGCAGTTGATGTAGCAGCCTGTCTGCCCATGGCCATGGAGCAGCTGCACTATCTGTTAGTGAATTCGAGCGTGCGCAGAAGCTTGTGCAACGCTTGATGAAAGAAGGGACCTAATAAATTTTAATCATGTTAAATTAATTGCCAAAAAAAAATGAACGCTCTAGTTCATGAATAGAGGTGTAATTATTCTATTGGTAAAGATTAGCTACAGAACAAGACACAATTGGCTCCAAATATTAACGTTAATCTGGCAGCTATCCATATTATGTTGCTTTGAGCCTTAAGGCTTTCCCTTCAGGGTGGTGGCACCATCTCCAAAATCATTTTAGCATTAACAAGTCAATGGAATGCTGCTGTATAAAGTATGATCTCAATTCAGATGCCATAAACTGCGAGCGGGATAAAATTAGGTATATCCTAAAAGTAAAGAGACGATGCCGTTAATCATCTCAGCCGGGCGATTACACACAAGGTATAAATCAGACAAGACAGACACTCCCTCAGAGAGTACATGATCTCATTTTCATAGAAAAGTAACATACCAAAGATGACCACACAGCCGTTTTTGATTTAACAGTGCACACATACCCTCCTCAAGACACAATGAAGTGTAACAATTTGAAGAAAAATGTAAGTGATGTCACTAAAATACATGCATAGATAACACATTCATATTATCACATTACAACATTTCGCATAACCTCATGCTCTAGTAATTTTATGACAGTATTAAATGTGAAAGTGATCATATTGCTTACTAAGTTTCAATACATCTATAATGTTCCATTATCATTATTATCATTATAGTATTATGTAATGTACCAGTATATGCTACTGTGTTAGGGGTGAATGGACCATCAGCCTGGCTGAGTGTCTGGGCAGATATCTGGTACTTTGCTGATGATGTATTTTGGCTTTTTAATATAACAATCAGCGATTGTGTCAGTTAATTAAAAAGTGTTCTATTTTGGTTTTACTTTACCTGTGTCTCTCCCCCTCTTCTGTTCAAGCACTTTTTGTTTCAAACATTTTTTTAAACCATTCCTGAAAGGCATTTGAAGGCAATTTAGAAACTAATGTTTCACTGGTTTTAATTATCTTTTTTCTTTGTTTATGTTATAAAACATCTTTAGGGAATTTTGAAATTGATCTTTTTTTAATCAGAATTACTCTGCAAAACCGCAGGGAGCAAATTTAATTAATATATTTTTAATTTAAATGTGATAACAAAAGTTTAAGCTTTGAATGTACATTTGATAAAGAAATTTAAAAAGTTAGTTGTCAGAGTTTTCTAATATTTTATATACTAAGTTTCGGCAGGAAGATATACATTTTTTGTGTGTATGCAAATTGCCTCCAAACACTAAATTGGTATCACTCAACTTCTGTAAAAGCTCCTTTTAAATGATGCTAAAGTAGATGTTAGTGATGTGAATTTGTACTTTTTTGAGTACAAATGAACCAACTATAGGCTACAACTACAGTTCTGCATTAGTGGTTACGTACCGATCCCTGACGCCCTTGATTTTATCCAATCCCTTTCCAATGCCCAGCTGATATCCCAATGTGTTACCAAATCCCCAATCCAGAAAAAAAAATCAGCTAAGCTAAATAAACACATCACACATAAAAGAGGATTGATTCAATGCCAAGTGGGCAAGCAATTATGGGCATAAGTCACAGCAAAAAAAATAGGACCCTCAGACTCAGTCAGGTTTTGACTATGCAGCAAACTCTCTCCCCACATCAGCAGACACAGGCAGACTTTACACTCATCTTGCTGATAGAGCGTAACACCCCAAAGTGCTCATTCCCTGCTGCCCACCCTTTGTTCACATACGCACACACACACACACACACACACACACACACACACACACACACACACAGAATCTTCTGACCATTAATAGACCAGTGCTGTTTTGACTTAAAGCTACTACACATCATTACACATGATTAAGTAGTCGTGTCTTTATACAGTGAGAAAACTACTGAATAAAAGCCTGACATTTGGGTGTTTGGTCTACTGAATGCTGTTTTTGTCGATTGTGGGTTTTAGCAAAATAAAACACTGCGGTGAGTTCAAATTCGATGAGGTTGCCGATGGCTGGAAACACTGAAGGTGTCCTTTTTCTCCTTGTATTTTAGTTCTTTGTTTCCACCAATGGAAAACACCCTGGTGCAGAAAAGATGTTTGTTTAATGGCAAATTAAAGGTTTTTTTACAGTTACTTTTCTTTCTTTCAGCTTATAAAAACAAGGCTGGCTTTACAGAGTGTTTGGCACAGGCAATTTTCTATGCAACCACATTTTATGGAACAGGCTATGCATTGTTTTATCTGTTGATTATCTCATTTTTTGTTTTATTTCTAATGATGTTATATCTATTTGTACTTGTTTCTTCTTTGCTTTCACGGTCTAGATTCTGATGCTGTGCATTTTCTGGCATAACATCCTGGTGTACATTGAATTCCCAGTTGTTCTGGCATTTAAGAAAAAGGTCAGTCTAATTCCGGCATATTTGTGATGTTGAACATTATTCATTAGGGAAAAGAACAGAAAACCAAACTTCTCTGCTGGAAATGAGAAAGGAAGCAGATTTACCCCCGTTTAAAGGTCTAGCACTCAGGATTTGTTAGTTAATGTTTGTAAACACAGTCGACAAAACTGGCCCATCCTCTAGTGCCCCACCAACACAACTACAACTTGGTGTGTACATAAGCTACATTACATGTTACAGTTGTTATACATGTGCTGTAGCTTTAGCATCAACACTTACATATCAAACTTGAATGCCCCCAAATGTCCCGAGCATAGCAAAACAATGATAATATGAAAATGCAGAGGTGGTTGAGACGGACAATGTGTGAGTCTACTCGTTTAATTTTGTGTAAAAGGAATTATATTAGCCGTTCTCCTCCCAGGTTGTTATCTTGGAATGTCACGACACTGGGCATACAACTGATTGTTCCCAAACTAGAATAAGTAGATTAGTACAAATTATTTCCATCAAGGGCCATCAGTGCTCAACCAGTCTGGTCCCCTGATATTTGCTAGTACCCAGATAATAGCTGATATCCCGTGGTGAGTAGCAGATAGCTGGATTCTTACAAAAGCTAAATAGAGAGGACAACAGACCTTTCATTTGATAGTCACTCTCCATCTAAATCATCACAAATTAAGGATTGGGCAAATCAACAGTGCAAGTATAGCAACAGAACACTGGATTAGAGAATCAGAGATTTGAAACAGATTTTTGACTAAATTTCTCCGAGCTGTATCCCAGTGTTTCTCCCAGTAATAGTGATAAGCACCCAACAGAGGCTTGTCAGTTTAACTACCAAGTTGGCTTCATCAATTTCCAAGCTTTTGGAGTCGAACACTGTTAACATTAGATAAGACTGCTCCACAGCAGTAGGAGCCATCTGGTGTACCGCTGGGATTTTCTTTCTATCATGTCCCATCATTAATGATTGACATCATGCTAGTCTGATAAATCATACAAATTAACATGTCTGACAAGCAGCCAAAACAAGTGAGGAACTCCAATTAAACACAACCACATCAGTAAAGAGAGTCTATGTGCACTGCTTGACTAATATCAGGGCATGAAACTCATGTCCACGGTGTTTGGGCCTTGAGGTACGATCTCCGAGGTCGAAACACTCCGGCTCTGTCAACTCTTTTGAGATCTGTTACTTTGCTGTTCTGAAAACGGTTGAATATACTGGCAAATTGATTCATCTGATCGTTGAACAGCAACTGCGGCACTATTTCTACATCTGTCTTCAGCTAGTTATGACTGCACTGTCCAGTTAAACAGAAGATGGAATATGGTGTGTGCAGGGGAGCATTAAGTGGGCTGTAATGTCTGTGTGATTGCTGTAACAGCTCTGCTTAGCTTGGCTGGACTGGCCCACAGCAGCAGTCCCTGTCCTGGTTCATTTGGTCGTCTGGTCAGCTGTAAAGACGATTGGAACAGATTGCCAACAGTCCCTAGAGAGACTTCAACACCGACTTGGCCAAGAAGCCTCCCGCACACTGCTCCACACGCGTGTGCTCTCACATGAATGCACTCACAGGCCGCTGCTGTTACTGGGGGAGCCCAGTCTTTCCACATTCTTTTGAACTCTGTTTCAAAAGAGGAAGTCTGCTAACATGTTCGCCCAGTGAATTTTGGCATGGCGAGGGATGTTTGCAGCTACGAGGAGAGGCCAGGCCAAACAGGAATATCTCCATCCCAGCGCTGTAGTAATAATACTCATCACCGATAACAGTCATGGGTAAACAAATCCTATTACCACTTTCCATCAGACCCAAGGTGTACTGTATGTGTGTGTTTGTCTCCTCTAATGAAATTCCTTCCACTCGTCTGCAGGCGGAGAGAGGCCTTCTATCTGACTAATTCGCTCTAATTACTCTAATGAGCCACAGGTGATGATACAGTGAGACTGATTAATTAAATGGGAGGCACCAATCAGGCATGTCTGATTATGCCAATCATATTGACTACAGACTAAATGAGATAACAGGAGACAGACGCACTTTAATTGAGGTATCAGAACTTCATGGAATTCTTTATGCCCTCACGCTCCGCCGATACCGAGACAGATAGGCTGGTGGAATGACAACAAAGTTATTGTTATGTACACAGTGTGATGTCAATCTGCAGCTGCCGTCTGCACCACCACGGTGACCAGGAGTGCACACTGAGCAGAGAACACCACACAAGGGATTCGCTTCAGATCTCATTCCCTGCAGAATAATTGGGACTGTAACTGCTAGAAACACTTTGTTTACACCTCGTCTGCAGTCACACATGCCAAGTAGTCTGCCACTATGCTCTAGGTCCAAACACAACCCAGGTGAACCGCTCCGCATTTGGTGCATGTTTTACACATTAATCTAATGGGAGTACCACTCCCGGGCACAAGCCTGGCATAGAGAGAGACATACAAAAATACATTAACTGCTACTCTATAACACCAACAACTTGTTAGTCACACTAATATTTCTAAATAAAACTTTTCCGTGCTCATTACAAGATGGGAATCTGTTCACAGCCTGTGTATTTGGCAGGCATGTGTAAGAAATGAGGTTTTCGGTCCTGCCAGAGCAGTCAGTAATCTTGTCTTTTATCTCTGACATGTCTGAGGCTGTTGTGCGGTTTTGATAGTAAACAGTAAAAGGCGTCTGGAAAGATGTCTTATCTGCAATCTGCGACTCCTATCTTTCAAACTCCCCCTCCATATTCCCTTGCAGCATTCTAACCCCCTATGTGGCCAACCCCTCTGTGCACCAAACCTACTGTGTGGGGGTGGAGTCATGGGGTGGCGGCTCAGTCAGGAGCAAAAGCTACGCTTGCAACAGCGACACGGTACATGAGCACAGATCACAGGCACGCCCCCTCAAAACACAGCACAACAGCCGCACAGATAAGAGACTACAATTCTGGCTGCCTCTCTGGCTTCCCACCTTCCACATAGCAGGGTGCAGAACTTTAACATGTGCCAGCGAACACTGCTTTTACAAACCACACAGGGTTTGAAGACGCAAGTCACATCCTCCTGAATCTCCGCTCTTGCTTTTCCTCTCCTCCACTGGAATCAAAGCCACAAAGTTTGCTTCGCCACAGCCTAACACAATAGTTTCACTGTGACAACTGAGGTTCGAGCACTTTTTTGTGCCTGCCGTTTGTGCATCTGTGTTTGTGTGCAGAGCGGTTGGGGGTGGGGGTCAGCCTACCATTCTCCACAGCCTAACAAGATGCTTGTGGTCCCTGAGCGTTTTGCTCCCTTTTTTTGAACACAGATCCATATCTACCAACAGCACAGGAGCTGTCAAGACTCACCTCACTGACGCTGACGCAAGCCTGGATCAAAAACAGCCTTTTTACACCACAGCCTCGTTCGTATTGATCCATGTTTCGCTGCCGAGAGACTGGTTGTTGTTTTATCTCCCCAACATCCAAGCCTTAACTCTCCTGAAGCTTACAGAGAGCTAGTCATTATTTCGCCTGACCTATTGTCTGACAAAGGGTTTCAGAGGCCAGGCCTAAGCCTAAATACAAATATAATGAGACTATGACTGTTGCTGGCATGAAGGAAGTGCAGCTCACTTGGTCTCATTTTGTTGAGTTCGAATTTAGCTAGAGGCCAGTGTCACAAAGGGTGAGTGGTGTGGAGAGCGCAATGGGAGGAGAGGGGTATGGCGATATGCTAGGGTGTAATGCATTGGTGAAAGGGCAAGATTTTTCATCCCTGCGTTTACAGGGTGGAACGGCTAGGATATTGAGATCTGAGATAGGATCAGAGGGTAGTGAGCTGTTTCAGCTACGATAAAGGCCACGCATTACAAACAGAGCACAGATACAGAGAGAGGGAGACGGGGAGAGAGAGACAGAGAGACGTAGAGAGAAAGGGGAGAGACTATCACACCTCTCATCCCTGAATTAATGCCTCCATTCTGCCAGGAAGCCATTCTGTGCCAGTGAGAGGAGATTGGGGAGGGGATGAGTGCACAGATACGGACTAAAAAATGGAAACTGCGATCATGGAGAGGGGCGATAGGGATTAATCAAGTCTGGGAGACGAGTGAGGCTCTCCAGGCCCCAAAGCACATACACAAGGCTGTGGCCCAAGGACTCCTACAAAGCAATTGACATCACCACTATTAGTTTACATGACATCAGATGCACATATACTGTAAGTAACCACCGGTGGGTAATGACAGGCTCTCAGTTGCAGGCAAGAAATGGAATGTCAGAGACGGCTACTCATCATCATACACACACATTAACCCTCAGAAGGGATGACCTTTATGACCCCTTGACGATGGACCAAGATGCTGTGGGGTTTGATGGGTTCTCAGTTTGTTGCCCTGTGTGATCTGCTTTACTTCACGTTTATATGCATTAAAGATTCAAAGTTGGCACTGTGACAAGAGACAAAAAAAAAAGAGTGCATCACTCTCATGTGCCTCTGGTACATTAAATCCCTTGCCCTGCATGATGCCCCTTTTTCCACATTTTAATTTAGCCATGTCTATCGGTTTTGTTCCAGTAATTTTTCTAGACGCCTGATGATGACACATCAGCATGAGTCCTGCTACACCTAATAAAAGCAGCACGCTGACTTGTAGCCATAAATTAACAACATAAATCAAAATGCCCCATTAGGTTATATATTCTAAATCTCTCGAATGTGTCCAGGACATGCTGTCAGTATTTTCTAGCACAGCCTTGCCTTCTGACTGAGTTTGACACCCACGGTCTATATGATCAACGTCAACAGAGCATGGCCTGGGGCTGAGTCTTACTCAGCCTTTATGAGTAAGAGTTTTCTGCTCCGCTTGCATGATTTTAGAGGGGAAAGGCAGAGAAACACAGTGAGAAAGGGAGAATGAGCATAGCTAATCCTTACAGTAATGACAGAATAATTAGCTTGCGTTAGGCTAAGTAATGGGTTGTAATTATATCATTTATTCTGTGTTGAGAGAATGTGATATAAAGCCTGCACAATGAAGGAAGAGGAATTGAGCTCGGTGGGAAGTAGGATGGAGCATGTGTAAGAGCTCAGGCTCTTTCTATTGATTGATCCAAACATCAAACGAACCACTAGAGTAATGGGGGGAGTGAAGGACAGCTAAAAGCTATTTGGAGCCTTCAATGCATAAAAGACTTGACCTGTTCCACACAGCCTACATATCAAAACCATCAAACAGCAATCAATAGACCAAAGCGGTCAACTCAACAAACCGTCACCCTACTAAAACATCAAACCCCCGGCCCAAGCGTCAGATGATAGGCTACACTCAGCTTATCCATTACCATCAGATAAAGAGGAGATAAAACACAGAGCCTAATCCTTTCATGTGTCGTGACAGCCACAGCAGCCTCCAAGGCATTCCTTCAGTCTGGCTCTCAAATAGTTTTATGGCGGAAGGCAGCCATTCAGTCAGCCAGCCAGCCAGTCAGGGCTGTTCTGGTCTGTTTGTCTTATTTCACAGTTTACACGCTGTTTTATAGGTAGTTATTATGGTCACCATGGTGATGCCATACGTTTTTATGGTCTTTTGGTCTGAGGGCAGAGTGTAATAAACGAAAAAAAGCATATGCACATGAAAACAAAGACTCACTAAACCCACTCCTGCTGTGGAAAGGTCTCCTGTCCCTCCCTCCCTCCTTCCCTCCCTCCCTCCCTTACACTTTATCAGTCTCGCCAAATGCCTATCTCCCCACTTTCTTTTTCATGTGAAACATGGATAGGCTAATGTAGAATTGTCCTTTCTCATTCCACATCTGGAGCTGATCAGAGGGCCTCCTGGAAGTTGAGGCCTCTGGGCCTATTAATAACCATACCGCTGAACTCAGGGTCAGACAGCAGTCAGCGGATGAGCTTGCGTATACTAAACACACAGTCCCTTCCCCCTTTCTCAAGAGGACAACTCTCACTTTTAAAATCTGAGACAGAAAGCAACAGAGCTTAGCAGGGTTTATCCAGTATATGCGTTTAAACTGTAGTAACCCAAACAGGAAATCATAATACCTAAATGCAGACTAGAGGTAAAAACAATTTGGTCATACAAAAAAAAAAATCAAAACGTATACAATACACGTGATACATGTGAAACTATTTTATTTCTTCGGTTTTTCCTCCTCTTTCCATGTACAAGCAAGTTCAAGTTCAAGGAGGCTAGACCTGTTCTGGGGAAGGCAGATGGTGAAGTCATCATCTGTTAGCTCTAAAGGTTACACCAGTCAGACAGCCCAGGTCATACAGGGGTCTGCGGGGTCAGACCACCTCTGAACCCTGGCTCCAGTCTGGCAGCTGCTCAGGTCAAAGAGCAGCGAGAGGTTAACATGCCGTCTGAGGACATTTAATGATTTTAACAGATACATGTCTGCATCATTTGAATAGACTGCCTCATGTTTTGCAGGACAGAGCAGCGGTCCTGTGATAGGTTTTTTAATTTCAAATTAGCCTAAACCTGAGCAGCTGAAACAGCAGAGCATTGTTGGTAAAAGAAAATGTAAAGTATTATTTCCATTATTATTGCACTGACATTGCTTCCAGGTTTCTCAGCCAGAGCAAAGTTCCATCTACAACATAGAGCTAAATCAGTGAAAACCATATTGGAGAACAATTTGTTAAGAATAACCAACCCCCATCTGACACACACATGCACGCACCTGTGAATACAGGGTAGTTGAATCATCATAATCGGTGGTAGTTTTCTGCTGAGCCCAGCCGGCAGTCTGTGTTATTTTTAGAGGGCTGACACAGAAGCAGGCCGTCCATTTACTCTGTGAGCTGGCAGCAGGACCATCGCAGCTCTGGTTGCTTTTAAACTACCAAAATGGGAACAAGCTCAACATAAACACTGCAGAGGTGTGGGCACTTACAGAAATTAAGTTAGCTGCGATTCAGGGCCATTACAATTCCATTACTTTAACATTAGGCTCCTTATAACACAGGGCGGTGTATTAAAATGCCAAATCCACACAGAGTTACTGACTGGCCACTAAAGGAAAGGCTAGAAAATCAATGAAATTCTTGAGTTAATCCAACATCTGTAAACTAGTGTTGGCCTATTATTAAAACATCCAACATCCATTGTTCCCATAGCTGCAAGGATACGTGCTGATGTATTTAGGAAAGGAACAAATACCAGCGTGTAGATTAATGCAGTGAGTAAATAGAACCAATTCAGGTGAGTGACAGATGATCAAACTATTCATTGAGGAATATGGTGAAAGTTTACGCCAAAATGGGGAACAGGAATTGATTCAAGGTGGTGTTATGGTTTTAACATAATATATCAATACTTAACATAATTGCATTCCTTTAGCTGAAGCCTTCTTTAAAAATCTGGAAAACACAATAGAAAAATCTCGAACAACTGAGAGAGGCAGGCAGATAGGGGACTGGAGCAGAAATTGGAGTGAGAAGTGAGGCTAAAGGTTGAAGGCTATTCCCATCTTTGTGACTGATGTGTTGAGCCTGAAGGCCGGCGATGGATCTAGCAACTGAACCTATGATTGACATTGAAAATTACCCAGAGTGAGCTATTAGCAGATAGCAAGCCATATCATAATTCAGTCCCTACACCATCAAAGTGCACCAATATCATAATTCAATACCAGGAACCATTAGCTTGCAGCACACCAATATCATAATTCAATCCTAAGGCCATCAGCCCTTGCCAATATCATAATTCAATACTTGGACCATTAGGACACACCAATGGGCCTATTAGAATTCAATACCTGTGGTCAATGATCTAACAGGACACCGATACTGGAGTCATGAGTTGAGGTGGGGTAAGGCCTGCACAGAAGCATCCTCAGGCCTTATTTAGCCCAGACTCCTTGATAACAGTGAGATAAACAACACTAAAATAGGTAGAGCAAGTGCTTCACCCTTCGCTTGTCCACACCAGATGCCGGTGCCTAAAGAGTATTTGCTGTGGACAAAAATCTCAGCAGGCAGAGGGGATGCGTTGGTGGAACAAAATGAAGCCCGGCAGTAGCTTGAAGCCGGGCAGTGCTCTCGAGCCAAACTTGTCAAGGAGGTTTCAAGCGCTGCCCCCCCACCATGTGACCGTCTGGTCTGCAGTGGGTCTAAATTCTCACATTGTGGTACTTGGTGGAGATGGGATTCCGTTTTGTTTTCTGGTCCATTGCCTCTGTTTTGATTTCCACGTTACCCTCTTGTACAACTCCTCAATATATACTGTAAGTCTAATCAAGGCTTGGCGTGTTGGTTCATCACAAATCAGCACCTTAACAACCAATCAAACCGTTTCTCACAGCTCAGATTTCCTCAGCTGCTTTATGCCAGTTTTTAACCTAAGATGTCATTAGTTGTCAAAGTTTCGCCACAGATTTCTTTGGTTTCCCCACATAACTACATCTCATGTACTGCATGTGCGACAAGACTCCAGAGAATGGAAAATATAGCAAAGGCTGATGGATGGCTGAAATATAAAATAAATTACTCTGTCAAGACAATCAATAACTATTTTGGCAAGTAATTGCGTATGTAGGCAACTTTTCAAGTCAAACTGCCAAAAACTTAACAGTTCCACTTTTCATACTATCGATATGTTCTATATTGCTGCTTTTCTTATAACTCTAAAAAGACAAAACATCTGTTAGCCTAGATATTAGGTTTCACCGAAAGGTGCAGGGTGTCATATTTATGTGAAATGTTTTCATTCTTTTTTGGTGAAATGGAATGGAAATACTATTCTGATATTGTTATGACTGTGTAATCACCTGAATATATGACTTATTTTTTATCACCTAGAGCAAGCCCTTTACATTTACACCAGTTGTGGCTTCACTCTAAAGAGACCAACTATCATGTTTTACAGTAACCCAAAATGGACAAACTAAACCCCATTGGAGTTTCAATGATAACTGAAGGTTTCATGCTTGGATAGGAGGGAGGCCGAGGAGTATTTGCTGTAACGTGCATCTTTTCCAATAGATGTCATGTAATTCTCCACACTGTACTATTCATTAAAAGAAGTAATACCTCTAAAATAAATTAAAAACAACAATAGCTGTTCTATTAATAGAAAGCTTTAAATGAACCTCGATATGGATTTTCTTATTAGTCAAGACCCTGGTGTATCTGTGTCCTGTCAGTGTTTTATTGTTTAATCGTCACATGCCATTCTCTGTTGTTACTGCTGATCATATCTACCTAGAGGTTCCATGTAATAAACACCTGAACCTTAACAAAAATAAGATTAAAAGACACAAGAGGGGAAGTAAAAAAAATAACTTTACAAAAACTAGGTGTGTGTGATTTGATTGTTTTGCCTCATATATGATGCCTATCTACACCTCACTGTGTGAGTCAGTGTGCATTCTTACTATTACAGTCATCTCTGAGCAGACATCAGAGAACAGACATCCAGTTTCCCTTGGGAATGCAAGACTTTTGTTTACTGAAAACCTTGGGCTTAATATCACTATACAAGATTACATCGGCCTTCGAGGCACTGTTTCAAGTGTACGCTTGATTTTCAAATAAAGTGGGCAGCCTCCTGTAACTTACAATTGGAAACAGCCTGTATATTCCGATGGGAACCTAAAGAGAAGTGTCCAGTCACTGAAGCCCATGCTGTCTCTGCTGGAATACAGAGCAGCAGAATAATGGATGCTTCTGTCATGAGATACGGTGAAACTCTATGATGCTGTAGGTGAGAGAGACTCCAAGTGGGTCTGTAAATAATGCCTGCCACTTGAAAATAGGTCTCTGGAAACTGCCCCTTGTGCTCTTGCTGCTGGTTGTAGGGTGGAGGTTCTGTTTTCGCAGCTACATTAGTGTTTTACTATTCCGCAGTGGGGATGATGAAGACAATACATCACGATTTTGGAGTGATTATGAGCTACATCAAATATTTATTTCTCTAACATTTCGATGCACAATAAAAAGGGATACAAGTTACCGATTTCCAGCTTGTAAAAATACAGTTCACTCTGCAGCCTGGGGAGATGGAACAGCACAGATGGCCCAAATTAATAAAACTTTATTTAACTATTGACTTTGTAAGCCAAGACATAAAATACCTTAAAACATTGGCTGTCACACCACCCCAAAAGACATTTTTATTTATATGATTTATTCAAAGCTATAAACTTTTGTCGTTTGAAAGGTTCAAGGTGTGAGCAGAATGCATAAATGACGGTAATTTGTCTTTAATAGAAATAAATGTCCAAATTTCACTCCTAGATATTCTTTAGATAATATATATGTATATGCACCCAGAGAAAGAGGGAGAGAGAGAGAGAGAAAGGCAGTTGAGGGGGGATTGTCATAAAAACTATAAAAAACTAATTTGAGCCAATTGTTTGTAAAAGAATACCACAGATTCGATATCATACATGTTATATATGAATCCGGGTTATAAATTCTTATGTGGCTGTTGTTACCCAAGGCTCAAACTTCTTCAAGTGAAAAATGAGGAGAGTGTGTACGTGATTAAATTTATGCTTTGGTGACAAAACTCAAAGCATGAAAAAGAGAGTTTTATAGAGAGCCATGCAATAATGATACAGTCATAAAAACTCTTCACATCACATTTACACAGCCGACTCCCTGAAAACGTCACCTCTAAGTCTCAGTATGTTTCAAAGTAATGGGAATGTTCAAAAAGGTTGTTTTTTTTTAAATAAATCAAGTAAAGGCAGTAAATGTGCGTTGACAAAGGCCAGATACAGAATTAAAACGAGGGCTGAGTTAATACACTGTAATGTACACAACTGGCCTATGGAGGAACACTACACGTTTTCAAGCATTCTCAGAGTAAAAACTGTATACATCAGCTTATTGAAAAAGAAAATGTAAATTTTTAAAAACATGGCCTGGCTTTTCATCAATAAATTCCATCAAACAACCATATCAGAATATTCTACTCTTGTGTTGTAATCTGGGACATCTTGGCCAAGCAGAGGGAAAATATACAAAAATCTGTCTTGTAATTTACGATTGTTAAAACAAATATAAATTGTAGAGAGGAGAGCGTCAGGCACACACTTTTGCAAAAATCCTGAATTAAGCGCTCTTGTCCCCATCTGTTTGGGCATCGCTATTTTTAGACTCTGCTAAAGCACTTTTTATCTTTTGTTCAAACATCAAAAGACATTGGTCAAAAATGATTTTAAACACACCATGGCAAAAAAAATGCAATTTAACACTCAGAATCTGGTTGTAGCAGACTGTGATGTATTTATGTACAATATAAATTGGATTTAATGGTGTATACCTACACTTTAAGCAATACGATGATTAACACGGAGTCTGTGACACGCACTTAACTGCTGAGAAGCACGGGCCTGAATCAAGACTTCAGCAAAGTTAAATTAACTTCCCCCCCACACACACACACTTTCTGAAAATGCTGTGTGTTCATCTCTGTTGTACGGAAGTTGCCGTTCGCGAGGATGCTCCAGGACTTTTACGACAGTAGGATGACAAGAGTCCACACCGAAGAGAACCGAGGGCAGACCGAAAGACCTAACATGCACTCATCCCTCTTTCTGACTCACGCTTTGCCGCTCACCACCCACCGACACACAGTGAAACCTCAGTCCCAATGCCAGGTTTTGTCACTGGGCAGAGAACCGGTTGGCTACAGTAAAAGCATGACGTGATGCCCCTTCCTCTATGCTCCCCCAGCCTGTGCAGCAACAGAGGGGTAAAAATATCCCACCAGTGAGTTCAGACAACTAGCTCATAAATTAACACTAAAACTCCTGCAGACAACAGTGGGCCAGTCGCTGAGAGATTTAAACCACTCAGGTTGCCACTGACCACAGCTCTGGGATCGGCTTACGAAACCCTTTTCCTAAATTTACCCATTAGGAGGTAGTGAACAAGAGTAAGATCTAGATCGGTTTTCATCCAAGTCACTATTTAGCCGTCCACTTGTGTAGAGAACTATTTTTCAAAATGACTCTGGGGCGCTTTGTTCCAAGAAATGTTATGAGGTGAGATGCAGGCTATTAGAGCTAAATTGGGAATTGTGTATAGTAGCGAGGCCTGGTCTTAATTTCCCAAGCTTACATAAAAAGTGTAGGTTTAAGCTATTAGCTCATATCTTGTTATGGCTCGGCCATAATGAAATGCAATTTCTCATCACTCCCAAGTAGAAACATAATGTTCCAACTGTCTGACTGGGTCAGAAAAAAAGAGAGGGAAAAACAACAGGAGAGAAGAGTGATGATCCCCTCTAAAGAAACTCAACTCTGTAATGGACGAACGGGGATTACAGATGTTAAAACCTCCTCCATCTGTAATTCACTGTCACCCTGCCATCATCTCTGAATCACTGATCCATTTTGCAAGTGTGCGAGACCTTGCTAAAAGCATCACTGTTGCACCCATTTATGTTTGTAGCGGTGGAGGGGAAGGAGGAGGAGGAAGAAGAGAAAAAAAATCACGCAGAGAAGACAAGTTAACAGCTCGCTGTGCTGTTTCAAAGCACTCTCTGTCCTGTAACAACCACCTAGCTAGTTTCTCACACAGGGAATAGGACACGCTGATCAAATAAGATTTTAATGAACATCAGCAGCAAGAGCCTGAGGAGAAGATGTTATGATGACTTAAAGCTACTGACAACTAGGTTGGGTTGGATTTTCATCATCAAACGAAACAAAAGGAAAAAAAAAAGAAAAAGAAAAACATTCCTTTGCCGGTGCCTCGCATACACAAAACAAGACAGTGATTTTTAAGAGCACATTGTCCGTTCCATCAGCAGGACGACAAAAATGAGAACGCACTTGGCTGACAAGGCCGTGTGCAGACCGTGATCAGATCATGCTAACCTCACATTATCCTCAAAAAATGGATTAAAAAAAGGTTCTCCTCTGAAGGCTTTCCTCTAGGAGCCTCTCAGTGGGAGGGAGAGTAAATAAGATGTCATCAATAATAGACAGTGAATGTTCTGAGCAGTTCTGCACACACACACACACACACACACTCACACTCACACACACACACCAGCTCCGACTGATTCCTATCCTGCAGACAGGCCTGCCAACCGCCAGCCTTTTTGCACACGCTCAGATTCACTGTCCTGACTAATCGCTTGTGATAGGGGCCTTTGCCATAATTACCCAGGGCCTTATCACAAACTTATGCGATGCATTTTTCATGTCCTGGCTGCTGGCAGTGCCTTCACTGTCCGCGCGCTGGCAGTCAATCTACGCACACACACACATTTACACACAAAAGGGGGACTGATCTCAGACAAATTCACACACACACACTCACACCAGTTCAAACAGGGCAAAATGGGTGAAAGCAGGGTGAAGGGCCAGAGAGGAGGAGGAGGAGGAGGAGGAGGAGGAGGAGGAAAAAAAAATGAAAAAGCATGGGAGGGAGGGTGGGGGGGGGGGGGGGGGGGCTTCCCTCCTGACAGATGCAGACAGCTTCATGGCACCATTTGCTGATTGGAGCAGTTAAGGGCCCAATCGCCTCTCACGGACCACTCGTCTCTGACATTCTTGTTGATTACATCGTGCCTTCACTGGTTCCCCTTCGAGTGGTTGCATGTAACAATGCGCCATCTTTGTTCCTCACGTCGCCGACAGTTTCTCTTTATTCCATAACGCTCCTTCACTCGGTATTTTTGAGCTCAGCGTTTTCTGCGCCCGTCCGCCCGTTAACGCACCACTAAGTGGCTGTCGCGGGCGCAGCAGGGGGTCCGCTGATTACAGTAGGTGTGCAGACGTTACCGCCGGTGCCCCGTGCGTGGCCTTGTGTGCGGGCGGATGCCGCATGCTCGATAAATGAGGTGTGAAAGTAGGAGCCAGTCAGTCAGTCAGTCAGTCAGTCAGTCAGTGGGGCTGAGATGAATGGAGAAGCAGTTCATCTATTAAACCTTAAGCAGAGATCCATCAGATGCCTCATTCACACCCGCACACTTTCTGTAGCTCCGCCGCGCGACGACCGCAACGTCACGAACGAGGACGGATTCCGCCGCCACATCTCACCACACTTTCGTTGTTGTGATGCAAATCGCTGTACTCTGTCGAAAGGCGCCGTTAAAGGTCCGCAGTTGGTGTCTGAAATAGATTGAAGGACTCTTCATTTACCACTGAAGCGCAGACGAGAAGCCTGAAGTTGGAGAGTCAGGGGCCTCATGTATGGTGTCGTCGACTGATCAGTCGGTGCAGATTCAGCTGTTGTGGGAGTTTAATTGCCCACGGAGCTGATGTTAGCGGGTAGAGTGCCCCCCCCCCCCCCCCCCCCAGGGTTCCCCCCCCCCAGTGTATCCTCTTGTTTCAGGAGTAGCGGATCCACTTTTAAGTGCTATGAAGCAAATAATTGATAAATACACTCTATACGTACATGAATAAATGGAACAAAACACATCAATGAAATAGTATCTTTGGAGCGGCTGTCTCTCAGGGGGGCGGCGGGGGGGAGGGGGGGGGTAGTCTGCTACCCAGCGGGCTGGTGGTTTGATCCGTGTTCTCCATCCCATGTGTCCCATTGTCCTCAGGCCAGATACTGAACTCCCCCGAGGGCTGCGCTGACTCACATGTGGCAGACAAACGTACACGCTGCATATATATGTGTAACGCTCCATGTATGGAGGTGTGTGAATGGGCGAACGACAGAACTGTGCATCTGAGGTCGTCAAGACTGTAAAAGCTCCTCATAGAAAATAGAGATCGAGCCCTGGCAAGTTGAAGAGGCCGTCCAATGAGAATATGGACGTTTTGTTTGTCTTTACCCTTTGTTTGTGTTTTTGCTGTAAACTGATAACATGCCATTGGCAGTTTCCTGGACCCCCACTGGGCCTCGGAAAGATTGACAAACAACCAGATACCCATAATGAAGTGAGAATGCTGTCTTCAGTTGGCTACTTTTTATACCCAGGACACACACACACACACACACACACACACATACACACACACACACACACAATATCCCCGCAATATCGCCACCCAGATCCATCACCTTCACACTCAGACGTGCGCGCGTGCACAGCCGTACGTGCACACACACACACACACACTCAGACACACCCTCTCAGACCTTTTTCATTCTAATGAAGCCTCCGGGAGCCTCTTCACATTAGAGGCCTAATGTAGCATTGTGTGAGGCCCCGGCACCAAAATGAATCCTCACGCCGGAGCTATTCTGATGCAACTCTAAATCACCGCTCCCTGACTTAATGCGGCGGAGAATATTTTTCGAACTCATTGTGTCGCATCTCGACTCTTCAATGGGGGAGGTCGGCCATTTTCAAACCGGGAAAGCCAGCGATGGTCTTCGGCTCTGCTTTTTGTCGGTGTTTACTTTTTTCCTCTGCTCACAAAATGTGTGTGTGTGTGGGGGGGGGAATCCCGGCGACGAGCGAACTGAATTGTTTACTGCAGAAAAACACCCTTATCGTCGATCCATGCACTACGGCTGCAGTTTCATCATTATAATGAGGAAACAATATGGGAAGTGCCACCACATAGTCAAGCGACGCTCGCTGCAGTCAAGCCACACACACACACACACACACACACACACACTCAACACAACGTTGCGCTCAAGTGCTGTACATACACTTAATTTCCCTTCTCACTGTACGGTGCATGTGCTCCGTGTGAGGTGCTGCAGGCCCGGTTTACCCTCCGGGGAGAATGTGGTGCAGCCTGGAGTGTTTGACATGTTTAATACCACTGGGAGCTCACTTTCTCTTGTCTGCTGCTCCCACCGACTGTGTGTCTGTGCGTGCGCCAGTGCACACACACACACACACACACACACACACACACACACACACACACACACACACACGGGGACCTGACTTATTATCCAGGGAACGGCTTGTAGAGTCTTTCCCTCTGCAGACTCCCCTGGGTGAACCCCGTTAATACTGTGATCCGTGTGGGTCTGTGTGGATGCGGCCGGGGTTGATGTCTCCTCTGTGTTTGCTTCAGTAATTTCAGTTGAACCAGACTCTAACCCGTTCAGTCTGTGTGGGGAGTCTTTGGGGAATGGAAGCGCTTTCCCCGTGTGTGGCGCTACATTATCGCCGCCTCCTTGTCGCCGTGCCGTCCTAACCACAGACGTGTAACACTTTACGTGCCGCGTACTTATATCGACACAGCGCACTATGACAGCAATTACACGAACGGTCCCGCGACACCGCCGACGCAAATACAGAAGGAAAAAGAGGAAGACATTAAAGGTACGGTGTGTGCGATTTGGCGACATCTACTGGTGAAGTTGCATGTTGTATCACATCACCTCACCACTTCCAATTTGGGCATGCAGGTGAACCTACGGCAGCCCCCTGGTGTCATTAAAGCTCAACAGATGTTTGGTACGTAGTGTGCCCCCATAGGGTGAACCCACCACAGGTGTGAATATACATTAAAGGGCAAATTGTAGGGTGATGTAAAAAGCAAGTCATGGGGTGATTATACATTTGTAAATTGTGATTCTCTTTCTATTGATAGAAGTGACAAAAATGGACCCAAATCGTACACACGGCACCTTTCAAGTTTTATAGCTATCTAGCTCATTTGAATTAATGTGTGAAATACATTATCATAAAGCTGCTAAAGATAAGTCAAACGTATAAATACCAAAGAGCTAGTACATTAAAGGTTCAGTGTGTGTGATTTAGATGAAATGACTTATGTTACTATCAGCCGAAATGGAATGTAAAGCAATTCTACCGTTTAATTACGAGTGTATGATCACCTGACCCTATGCAATGTGTTCATTGCCCTAGAATGAGTCCTGATTAAAGGGGGAGGTTTCTCCTAATATAGGTGGCCATATTGCGCTACCATATGTTCAACAGTGGCTCAGAATGGACAATTTAAATACCTCTTTAAATAGTTTGTATAGTAACTAAACCCAAGCAAAGACTCTCTTGAATGCCCGGATGTTTGTAATAAGCAGCGGATGGAAGGATACAGATATTTTAGATTGAAAAGGAGATGCAACACACACACACACACACACACACACACACACACACACACACACACACACACACACATTGTGTCCATGTATAGACCTGTGCCACACAGAACAATGTGATTTCTGCAAGACTAAGTGTAAAAGACATTTTGAAATTGTGCAACCCAAGAAAACATTCCTATGTGCTGGTCATACGTGAATAGAAATCTGCAAAATTCAATTGCGGAATATTCATTATTCACAAGCCATTGCAGAATAATGTATTCATTGGACATCTCGATGCAAACACTACATATGAATGTGTTTATCGTTGCCAAAAATGCTGCTTTTTACTACCACGGATTTGCAAGTTGACCCTGACCCCAACGCTCAGAATATCCCTGCTCCGAAAACGAGCTCGATGCTTCTTTAGAGGTGCGAAGCATGAATTTAAAAAAAAATCTGAATGGAATTACAGCACGAACATGCAGGCAGTTTAAAAGTGTGAAAGTCTTCCCTGATTGAAGCTGCTCGGAGCCAAACCACCATTTATCTACCTCCTCTCTCTCTCTCTCTCTCTCTCTCTCTCTCTCTCTCTCTCTCTCTCTCTCTCTCCCCCCCTCTAGTTTCCCATATATGTTGTTTTTTTCGTTCCTATCTGATTTTTAGGGGGTAGATATCAGATCCTTTGAGTTAAGCCAGTTATGTGTCTGGTTTATGTGTCTATATCCGAGCTGATCAATCCGAGATGAAAGGGTTGTGTGTCTGTTTGTGTGAGCGAGAGCGAGGCGGGCCCAGAGGGGGGGTGGGTTTGTGGGGGGGGGGGGGGGGGGGGGGGGTCTGAGGAGAAGGAGAGGGTGGCAGGGGGAGCCAGGCAAAAAATATTACTCCGATTCAAGCAACATCAGGACTGATGAATAAAGAAAGAAAAGAAGAAGAAAACAAAAACTAATAACTAGATAAAAACGCCTTTTTGTTTTTTTTGTTTTTTTCCTGCCTCTCGCTGCGAGACGGATGGTTCATCCAGAAGCCAGCGACATGAAAGCGGCGCTTTAATTTTTGCCAGTGGGCGCCGCCGAGCCGTATCTCCGGCATCGCCGCATCGTTTTCACTTCACACTCGCTAAACTGTCTGTCAGCCGCGGACAAACATGAAAAAGGCCCCGACTCCGCGGGGACGGGTAACGAGAGAGATTCATATCAGCGCGCTGTTTAATCAAGGGAGGACGGGACGCGCCGTCAGACGGACGCACGCCCGTGATAAATGGCCTGTGTGAATGAGAAGTCCTCCCCTTATAGATTAATCCCCCGTTGTCATCGGCAGTGTCCTGCTACTCAAAGTACCCTGCCATCTGCTGACACCCTGTTCACCCTCGCGTGTTGTGTTTGCCACAGTCTGCGGCGCCAGATTATGGTCTGTGGGGAGGGGCCATTGTCAGCGGATCTAATGAGAGCGCCGGATCACGCGGAACTCGTTGCGATACGCGTGGAGAACACGAGCGTCACGACACACACGTGCAGTCTAACCTGCGCGTTAAAAAACCAAAAATGTCACGTTTATATTAAAGGTGCAGTGTGTAAGATCACCTCTAAAATGACAGAACAATCACGTACTGACATTTCCTTGAATTCATAACTGCCTAAATGTTTTATTCATTTTCCATTATCCTTAAATGAGCCCATTCATGTATATTTACATGAGGAGTGCGTCCTCCATGTTTTTACCGCAGCTGAAGATATATTGAGCTGTAATGACAACTGAAGTCTACTATAGCTTCTCCTGCATGGTCAGAAGGGTGAGGGTGAGGTGATGGACACAACACGCAACTTCACCTCTAGATGTCACCAAATCTTACACACTGCACCTTTAAAGACAACTGAGGGCTGCCATAGGTTCTCCTGCCCGCTCGAAAGGGAAGGGTGAGGTGATCTGCAACATGCAACTTCAGGAAAACATGTCACCGAATCTTCCACACTGCACCTTTAAAGGAGCAATATGAAGTGTTTTTGCGCTTCAAGTCCGAAAATGACCGTTGTGTCATGTTACGTTCCAGCCTGAAGCTTCTCTTTTTGTTTTGCTCGTGTGTGTTTACAAAACTGAAACAGGGATTAGCCTCAGCCAGCCGTATTGGACTGTGTAATCTCAGCCAAGGCGTCGCCTTTGCTGTCGTCAGACACGGAGCATGTAGCAGTCATTTTAGCTCCCAAGCTAACGGGAGGCAGGGAGGCGGACTCTGCCCTCCACTGAAGACACTTCAGCGTTTTATTTATTCGCTGATTTAATTTGAATGCCGATATGGACGTAATGAAATAAAGCTTCACTCACTCAATCACTCACTCGCTCGCTCACTCACATTATTTAAATACATATTAAAGCGTCTATACTAAGAAAAGTAGAATATAATTATGATAACTTTTAACTCATATTTTTTCTCTAATTTTCTCCCTCTCTCTCTCTCTCTCACACACACACACACACACACACACACACGTACAAGTATCAGACTGATTTCTGTCACCAATCAAGCTCCATTTTCCAACCAAATTAATTCTTTCTAATTTGGGGCTTCCAGTGGTCAACCCCCTGTGGTGCTGCAACCGAGCTCTGTCTGTCTGTCTGCCTGTGTGTGTTAGTGTGTGTGTGTGCGCGCGTGCGCGTGTGTACGTGCGCGCGCACTCGTGTGCCTTTGTGTCTGTGTGTGAAGTGGCGAACATTCCACAATAGATCTTAATTGAGAAGACGGACTGCAATCAGCACATTCTTGTAGGAAATCATTAAATCATTTATTCCTCCCCTCTATTTCTCTTCTCTGGGTGATTAGCATGGTAATGATAGCATCCTGATTATGTCCATCAGGACAATCTGACATCTGTTCTGCCTCCGATTTTTCTTTTTGCTGAGGAAATTAAAAGTGAGAACGGGGAGAAGGAAAAAAATCCTGCCAAGACGATTATTATTGATTCATGAAGAAGAAGTCCGGACGTCACTGTTGCAGTTTTAACTAACACGAGTGCAAAGGGAAAAACATATCCGTGTGTCTTCCTCGCTATGGTGTCACTGATACCATTTAACAGTTGTAATTGCAGTTTTCCCGCTGTGCTCCACCATGAGGGTAGACTCTTAATTGGAGCTTGAGTGTGTTTGCTCCGGTTGTAAGGGCAACGCCACGGGCAGCGAAGTGTCGCGCAGTCAAGGTTCTCTTCGCGGTCGAGCTCACATCCCTTTGTGTGAACAAGCATGGACCGAAACCAAAGTTGTTTCAACCCAAAAGATTAAAGCGAAGGAGATGGAGACAGAGGAGCGCGTGCTGCCACTGAGCTGTTCCATGTTGCCCAGCAGAGGCTTTGGCCATGTGCTGTACAATCAGTGGGCTTCACTAGACCAAGCCCTCCAGGAGTCTTTGAACTCGACTCTGTGTTGTGGAGGTCAGTTGTTTGCGTTCCGTTTCTCAGCTGCTGCTGCTGCTGCTGCTGCTGTAACAGAGTTATATGAGATGTCTCGGCGCTCAGAGGATGGGCTCGCACACTCTTTATTTCATCGAGCCTTTGTTTAAGCAGTGGAAATCCCACTGAGATTAAGAACCTCTTTTTCGAGGGAGTGCTGGCCAGAGTAGGCAGCAGCAAATACAAAACACAAGGTTTCAAAGTTACACAAAACACGGTTAATGCACACACAAAAGACAATTTAGGATGAAGTAATAAAATAATGAAATTTACTAGAGAATTATGAAAAAAAAACAAGTGCATGTTGAAGAGCCGGCCTCAAGAACTCTCAATTTTGTTTTAATGCACTCAGTGATATTAGCTCACTTCATTTCCGATCATTCTGCGACATATTCCGCGCTACAGGTGCCAGTTCGACAAACGCCTTTTTACCCTATTATTATTATTATTATTATTATTATTATTATTATTATTATTATTATTATGTGTCACAGAATTAGTTTTCCAAAGGTCAGCCAAGGAGGCCAACAGGTAAGTTAAGGAATGGCTCATTTTGTTGTGTGAAAGTGAGTTTCATATGTATCTTATTCAAATATAATAACTAAACAAACACAATAAACCATATATTCAAACATGAAAATAACACCCACATCCTTTCACATGTATAGTACACCAATGAAAGTGGGAATCTGCTCCCATACACTCTATCTGAACCTTTTTGCTCCTGCTAATGTACCATAAGTAAAGATTCACAGGTGTTTAACCCACAGCTCCTCCATGCTGGAAACCTGCGCTCTGGAATAAAGGAGCTGCAGGCATTATGGGCGCAAATGCACCTCAGGAGCCCGAAATCCTGAATGAGTTGATTATACACTGAATGTAGTTTTCCTTTTCCACCTCCTCCGCCGCCGCCGCGGTCTGAGGTGTGAACCTGCGTGCCTCCGTAAAAGCTCTTGACTTTTGCACACATAAAGGACGACAACCCAAACGACCTCCACTCTTTCCACTTTGGGTGCGGTGTCGCTCGTCCGTGCATTTTCTTTTTCCTGAGGTGCTTTTCTTCTATTTATTTTCTGATTGACAAAAGAGGAGGGGAAATAAGAGGGAGGCAGCGTGTTGTGGAAGGTCTCGGGTTTCAAGAGCACAGCCCGGAAACAGGAATGTTAATGGAACCTTGGTTTTTTTATTGAAAGCTAACGGCCATTGATCACTGCGTTGACTTATCTCATGGCAAAGCAATTACAGAGTGTAACATTTGGACTCTTTATGAACATCTCTTGTTTTCCAGTGTGTATAACCATCATCACCAGTTTGGCACCTTTAAAGGTGCAGTGTGTAAGATTTGGTGACCTCTAGAGGTGAAGTTTCCATGTCGCATCCATCATCTCACCAACCTTGGAGATCCTCTGTTAGACTTCAGCTGTCGTTTTAACTCAAAAGATGTTTAGTAGGTCCACTTCTACTACTGTGTAAAAACATGGCGGCCCCCGTAGAGAGGACCCGCTCCTCATGTAAATATACTTTAATAGGCTCATTTAAGGATAATGGGATAAAACATGAAACATTCAGGTGATTATAAATTCATAAAAAAATGCAGTATGTAATTGTTTTGTGTGACCAAAATTGTACACACTGCACCTTTAAGTGTTGCTGGCGCCAAAATTTTAATTCATTCCTGTCTCTTTATTTGACTTTGATTTAAAAAAACAACAACAAATATTTAGATGTTTTGTCTCTGTATCATACAGAATTTATATTTTGAATTTACAAAAAAAACATATTCATGTGATTCTTTTCTCTGTTTTCTCTGTGAAATTCTAACCTTCTCTTCTCGCCCCCCCCTCTCCCCCCTCCCTCTCTCATTAGGAGATGGCTAAGATATTGAATCATCCGCGCGTCTACGCCTTCCTCCACATTCCCGTGCAGTCGGCCTCAGACAGCGTATTGATGGACATGAAGCGAGAGTATTGCGTGGACGACTTCAAACGGGTGGTGGACTTCCTCAAAGAGAGGTGAGGCTGCGGTCTCACTGTGGAATCCTGAGTGGGTTGGCGTCGCGAGGACACCGACACACTCTCGCACGCTATTTATACTCTCATTAGTAGCTCGTAGTCTCTCCCGCCCGCTCGTCATGCTTTTACATCATGTTCGACTAAATGTGGTTAATGGCTGAGAAGGGTTTTAATGGAGAACGGGATAAAGTGTCGACAGGTGAGCGGAACCTATTATTGCGGCCAAAGAAGCTCATGTTAGAGACTAAATTTAGAAGAGGTTTTTGTTTTTCTTAAAGGTGCAGTGTGTACGATTTTGGCCATTTTTGTCACTTCTGTTTCTATATTACAAAACAATACATGAGCCCATTAATGTGTATTTACATGAAGCAGGTCCTCTCTACGGGGGCCGCCATGTTTTTACAGTAGCCCCGGGTGGACATACTAAACATCTCTCGAGTTTTAATGACACCTGAAGTCTACCATCGGTTCTCCTTCATGCTCAGAAGGGTGAGGGTGAGCACCAAATCTTACACACTGCACCTTTAAGAAATGCTCATATTTTCAACAGATATGCAACAATTGATAAATCAATCACTGACAGTGGATGGATCCTTTTTTTTAAACTTCAACAAAATAATATAGTGGATAAAGGGGAAGATCTGAGTTTGTTCTAGACACAGTGAATCGGATTGAACTTTTTCAGCCTTTATTATCTAGATGTTCCTTTAATGTGATTTTAAACATCAGTGCAATAGACAACAACTGTTGTGTTAGTACGGCCACACTATAGTTGTGTACCGGCGTCCTGGTCAGAGACTCTCTGCATGATCTCACCACGTCCCCTAAAACTATTTGCACTGACCAACACACACGGACTTTAAAGCTAAACACATACAATCCTGATGGGGATTAAACTCAGCCCCCCCCCCGTCCCCCCCAGAGATCTATAATTCAAAAACATGCACATAATGCATGGATTTGACCTCTGACCCTTTGCTAAAGATGAGAAATGATGCAAACGTAATCTTTTACTGTATGAAAGATAATCTGTCAGAGTATTTGAGCATGATTACTTATGGCACTACATGCTGTGGATGGCATTTAAAAATAGAATTGATTCCAGGATAATGCGCCGTGAAGGGATTCGTATGAAAACGAGTGTGGGTCATATATCTGTCTTGAATCGCTACATGTTATTCTATGATTTATCAGAGCCATGTTTACGTATGCATGGGCACCGTATATTTAAGCATGTTATTGGTTTTTCCACTTGATAACCTCTTATTTATAAGGAATGAAATCTATCATAATATGATAGATTCTCCTCCATCCAGATGCAGATGATGATGAAAATGTACTTTGCTCTGCTCAGCAGAGCAGCTGAACACGGGCCGTTGGTCTGTTGCTCAGGTACATGTCTTTTCATGCTTCGGATTAAAATAGTTGCGGAGCACAGTTTGTCCTAAGAGGATGAGAAGCATGTTCCAAAGCAATCAACAGACCTCTCTCATGGAGTTCACCGGCAAAGACAGAGATGATAACACAAGGACACATACACTCTCTCTCTCTCTCTCTCTCTCTCTCTCTCTCTCTCTCTCTCTCTCTCTCTCTCTCTCTCTCTCTCTCTCTCTCTCTCCCTCCCCCTCCCTCCCCCTCCCTCCCTGTTTATATAATTTGCCCCTGAAACCACAATAACACTCTCGAGAGCCATGAAATTGTGAAATAGTTAAAGTAGAATTAAAGTAGAAATATAGTTAGTTGTAAATCAGGTTTTGGTAGTGTGGGTCATATGGGCCTCTCTTACCCTGTTTCATAAACAGTTATTGAGGGTGAGTTATTATCAGATTAGGTTATATTTCCTTTTAGTGGATTTTACTTTATCGTACTGTAATGGTAAAGTTGCATTGGATTTAAACTTTTTAAATTTGCCCAAATTACAGAAATCAGTTAGATCAAATCAGATCAGTTGGCTGAGGTTTGTCTCGAATGCACATTGTTGCTCTTGAAATTGTTTACTGACTTAAAGGTGCAGTGTGTAAGATTTGGTGCCACCTGGAGGTGAAGTTGCATGTTGCATCCATCACCTCCCTCTCACCCTTCTGAGCATGCAGGATGGTCTATGGTCGACTTCAGGTGCCATTAAAACTCAAAATATATGAAGTAAGTCCACATTTACTACCGTGAAAACATGGAGGCCCCCATAGAGAGGACCCGCTCCTCTCCTCATGTAAATATACATTCACGGGCTCATGTAAGGGGAATGGGGGGAAAAAACGAAACATTTCTGTGATTATAAATTCCTGAAAATGTCGGTATGTAGTTGTTTTGTAATATTTTTTAGAGGCGACAGCATATTGCACACTGCACCTTTAAATATGAAATAATACAGAGTTCATCCTGAAAAAGCAAATCGGCTGAAGCATGAGCCAACAAAGACAACTCTCACTACAGCTGTCTTTCTCTTACACCACCTCTCTCTCTCTCTCTCTCTCTCTCTCTCTCTCTCTCTCTCTCTCTCCCCTCTCCCCCCCCCCCACATGCACACACACACTTCCTCGTCCTCTCTCCTTCTTGATGCCCCAACACTTCTCTAACTGTTGTGCAAACTGCTCCAGGTGTTCCAGGTGTTATGTTTGCTTTGTCAGCTCTTTGCTGTTTCTGTGACTCAGCTCTGTCTGTGTGGTTACGATCGGGGGATTCATCGCCGGCCACTTCACACGTTTTCTCCTCATGCCTTCACGGCCGCTTGAAGGTGAATGTTCCCCTCTGTGAAGGCTTCTCTACCTGTGTACACGGAGATGAAGTGACTCGCTCAAAAGAACGTTTTGTTTCATCTGTCCGCAGCACATTATGTCAGGGCTGCGATGACTCGTCAGCTGTTTTGCTTTGATCTCACTTTTGTGTGCTTTGAAGTCTGAAGTCTACCTTACTGTTCATCTTCCAGTGAGGAAGAACTTGTCTGTGTTTTTCACTTGGACCCAGCTCTCCCTTTCTCTCTCCCCTCCTTGGTGAACACACTCCATGGTGACGTCTTCTTACTCACCATGAGGTTTCTGACAAAGGTCAAGTTTCCAACCTCGAAGAAATGGAGTCATCCATGTTAGCAACCCCCCCCCCCCCCCCCCCCCCCCCCCCCCCCCCCCCCCCCCCCCCCCCTGACAGGAACATGGTTCAGAGTTTTACCCAAACACTGTTTATAAAGATGGACGACGATCTCACCTAAATCCTCCTCTTAGAAACCGCTGTACAGGCTGAACCGTGCAAACGACAGAGTTGAAAATGGATGGGGAACTCACTGTGTTGATAAGGACATTAAAAACCAAGCAATGTGACTTCAGAATGACATATAGAACCTTTAACGTTTGGTAATGATCGTCTGAATGCCATTATGGATCTCTGATGAACTCTCTTAGCTGTTTGGCCCGTGGAAGGCACCCGTGCATCATTTGAACACTTAGAACCACATCAGTGCATGTGACATGCTGTGTTCACTCGCATGTGCTCGTCTGTTGTGTGCCGCCCTCCTCTCAGCACTCAAACACGTACAGTACGTTTAATGTAGTCTGTTTTTCACCACAGGAAGTCTCCTTTTAGGCTCAGTGTGCGGTCACTCCATCTCCCATCGCTGAGGGCTTCGCCAAATCCTCCCCGTTAAGTTTCCTCTGAAAGGGCCTTGCATTGAGGAGGGATGCTACTGTGTTTGCTTAGAGTCAGATGCTTATCGCTCTCTCTTGTGTGTGTGTACGTGTGTGTGTGTGTGTACGTGTGTGTGTGTGTGTTGCCTTTTAGGTAATCAGGGGGTAAGCAGAGGTCTCCACTTGTGTTTTTAGTGTGGCGCAGACGGTTGAACTCAGTGACTCTGATCGGGCCAAAATCTTGACACGCTGTGGTGAATGGTCATGGGAGACTCAAAGTGCACACATACACACACACACACACACACATTCACACACATTCACACACATTCACAGGCTTGCCACATGCAGGACATCATGTCATGAGATCTTGTTTACATAAACTGTCTGGCCACCCTTTTTTGTGTTGTGTGTGTGTTTGTGTGTATGTGTGTGTGTGAGAGTCGGGTTCCTCAGTGTCTGGCTTCTGTTACTTAAACACACACGTGCGATGCTGCTCGTGTGAAATCAATACCAGCACACATCCAGTGGCCTCATCCATTTGGCTGCTGCACTCGTGGCTGGGACGTATTCGCAAGTCTGGGAGTGAGGCCAGGGCTTCGGACAAGCCAAAACACACAACCACTGTATATGAGTGTGTGTGTGTGTGTGTGTGTGTGTGTGTGTGTGTGTGTGTGTGTGTGTGTGTGTGTGTGTGTGTGTGTGTGTGTGTGTGTGTGTGTGTGTCAGGACATATGTTGGAAAGTGTCGGAGTGGTTTAGACATTGTACGGGTGAACGGCAATCAAACACTCTTTACCTTTATTTTTCGTGAGGGAGGGTTAAAAGCATCGAGCCCAGAGATGTGTTGGAATGTTTGTGGCGACAAACACAAACAAATATTCTGTCGACAGAAGTGGAGACAGAAAGAGAGTTGAAGAATTGGCATAACAAGGGTTTTTTTTATGTATGAATGTGAGTCTGTGCGTGTGTGTGTGTGTGGGTGTGTATGTGTGTGTGTGTGTGTGTGTGTGTGTGTGTGTAATTGCATTTCAATTTTTACGCAAGTATAGACCTGTGAGTGTGTAGGGTGGGAGGGGTGTGTGTGGGGGGGGGCGCTCCTATATTAGCCTTTACAATTACTCTTTGATTACTTTTTAACAGTGTACTTAGACCCTGGCCTTTTAAGGGTGGGAGGGGTGTGTGTGTGGGGGGGCGCTCCTATATTAGCCTTTACAATTACTCTTTGATTACTTTTTAACAGTGTACTTAGACCCTGGCCTTTTAATTGGACCTGTAAGACCCAACAGAGGAACAGCATAACACTTTACATCATTCTTTAAATTAATGTTAAATAATTGAGTAGTACTAATTATAATAAAAAGACTCTTTCCCTCCTTCCTTGATTGATGATTGTGCAGAAACAAAAAGAAACTTGTTTGCACTGAGCCCAATTTTCATTTCATCATATCATTCTCTTTATTCTGGAACTTATTTTCTGTAATGATGTCTTTTTAAACACTTTATACAGAGAGTGTGTCGAGGTGAATTTGCACGTTGCCGCTAATTTACGATATGGTTCAACCTCAATATACCTCAGTGTGTGTAGTTTGTCCATTCTTAGCCACTGTAGTTTAGTATTATCATTTTATGTTCCATTTCTCTTTAGATAAATTCAAAAGGCTAGAATCAGCCACATTTTATATTTCCATGTTGATGCGCTTTTTTCTTCTCTTATCTTTCAACAATCTCCACATGACGCCTCGTGTGAGTCATGAACGGTTTTGTATTAACCCACAACAAACCGACACTTGAAAACCTGCACGGCTCAAGGGGCCGGAGGAACCTCTGTCAGCATGTGGCAGTGACTCAGCCCCGCAGGCGGCTATTAATGTAATTTCTGACACATAAAGCCACATAAAGTTCACCTGGAGTGACGAGACAGGCTCTGTGCAGGTGTGTGCGAGGGCAGGGATTATCCCACTGACACACAAACAGCAGGAGACAAATGCAGCTCTCTCTCTGAGCCACTTAATGCCACCAACACAGAAGAGGTCGCCGGGGGTCAAACGCCCCTGGCCTCACTCATCAGAGGAGAGCGGAACACACACACACACACACACACACACACACACACAAAGGCAAACACACATCAGACCTCCCTCCTTGACATTGCTCACAGCTGACGATGTTGAACCCCACTCTGAACTTAGATTTCGTCTTCTGCAGACAGATAATTGGTTTCAAGGGTTTCTGTGTCCGCTTGTGTTTGCATCTGTGTGCAAAGCGACACCACGGCCGCTGAGTGAGTCACGTCACCTTGGAACAGAAAGGCTGTGGAACTGTCAGTGAGTGTATTGGAAATTCGCGAAGCAGATTAGAGTGGTAATTACATGATAATATTGTTGGTGTAATCTTGATCAAGATTGTGGAAATATAGCCGTTCTCGCCAACATCAAAGGTGGGTTTAGAGAAACAGTCGTCAGGGCTGGTCCTCTGTAGATTACTTGTTATACTTAAATGGTCTGTGTTTGTTTAAAGGTGCAGGGTGTCCCATTTGGAGACACCTAGGGGTGGAGTCGCATGCAGGAGAACCTATGGTAACCCTCAGTTGTCATTAAAACTCGAATTATGTTTAGTATGTCCACTCTGGGCTACTGTAAACACATGGTGGCCCCCGTAGTGACCCTCTTCTCATGTAAATATATGTGAATGGGATGGTAATGGGGGGGAAAAAAACAATACATTTAGGTGACTATAAATTCCTGAAAATGTCTGTATGTCATTGTTTTGACATTTTGTTTCTCCCTCAATAGAAAAATCTTACACACTGCACCTTTAAGGCTACTTCCACACAATTAGTTTTGTAAAACAACATTTTCGAATGTTTTAATACTGGAAGAGAAGTATTCCGTCTAAACACTCACAGCTGTTTGCCAAACGTTAGTCGGATGCGAACAGGAAGTGAGCTGGTTCCCTACAACGACCCACAAACACCGTGAAGTCGAAGTAGCATCTGTGGAAAGTCAGACCATGAATTTCAGGAGCAAAGCCTCTCTTGGCATCACATTAACATGTGCTATTCATATGTATCTCTGGATCACATGTTTTTAACCTGCAATTTGTGGTCAAATGCCTCAGATGGGCATTGAACGCCTGACATTCTAAAGGTCTAAAAGTGAAGAGCAAACTCTAAAGAATGCAGAGACCCAATAACACGAGAGATAGAGATAGTTTTAAGAAAGGTTTTACAACCGTTTGCTCTAAGCTCTAGTTTACTTTAATTTTTCTTATTTTCTACACTTCATCTCTACCATCGTCAGTATGAAAATGTATAAATGTGGATAGACCCTGCTCTGTAGAAGTCTTTCTTATGTAAAGGTTGTATTTCCGTTGATCGCTAAGAATCATGAAGCCGTAAATCAAAAGAACAAATATTCAATCTAAACAACTGGAAAACATTTACAATTTAAAACAATCCCCCCGGTTCTCTGTCAAGCCACCCCACGAGAGTCCGGCAGCTGAAATAAATCCAAGTTTCCCTAATTAAGTGTATATTTGCAATTTAACCAGAAAAAGACAAACGCTGCGCTCTGGGGAGAGGGGAAGGGAGAAAAAACAACAACTCATTTCTCACAGTGGTGAACATACAACAGCTTGTTCGAACAATTTGATTTGTTCCACGTTCAAACACATATCAAGTGTAAAGGTCTCTTGGTGGTTGACTGCCCGTATCTCCTGTCACTGAAAGCTCATTCACACTTATCAAATCTAATTGTAAATCAGGGCTTCTCTGACCCTTAGTGAAGCATGTGCAGACAGAGTGGTGGAGGAAAATCAATTCTTTGTTTCTTAAGGTTGGAGTCATTATGAAAGACTGTTGTTTTTCACACCCCAGACGAGCTGCAGAACAATGTACAGCTGGTACTTTGATTAATTCCATTCAGCAGAGGTCAACAGTATTGACTCTTGAAGTGGAGCATGTATCGTTGGTTTTTCCATTCAGCATTTTTAAACCTATGATGTTTCACAGATGCTCATCAAAAATATAAAAATATAGAAATAAACAGAATCGACTTATCTATCCTACACCAATGTTGATGCTACACAATGATGTACATTTAGCTTAAAGGTACAATGTGTAAGATTTGGTGACAAATCCTGGTGAAGCTTCGCATCCATCGTTTCACCCCTCTAATTCTAGCATGCAGGAGAAGCTATGGGAGCCATTAAAGCCCAAAATATATTCAGTGTGTCCACTCTGAGTTATTGTAAAAACATGGCGTCCCCCATTGGGTGGAGCCGCCCCATGTAAATATAGGTTAAAAGCCTCTTTTTAGGGTAGTCTAAAAAACAAGTCATACATTTAGAAGATTATACATTCGTATTTGTGGGTAAGTATTTTGTTATTCTAATTCGACAGATAGAAGTGATGAAAATGAACTGTAATCTTACACACTGCACCTTTAAATAGCTGATGCTGCCATTGGGGCAGCATCCAACAATTGTCATTTCACTGTTTCATGCTGACAAGGCAGCTATGGGTGAGAGAGCTTCTACTGATCCGGGGCAGAAAAGAGATAATGAGGCAAGTTGCAATGGTGACATTATCACTGAGCTCCACGAGGATGTTGTTCTTGTTGTTGTTGTTGTTGTTGTTGTGTTCGTCCCCGTCCCAGCTGTTATGAAGCAGACTCGCTGCACCTAAAGGATCAATGGGGTTAAAAAAAATCATCAACACTGCAATGCACACTAACAGTTTACAGCGTTTATCAGTGGGTTCCTTCAAGTTCAGAAAACCTCTGCAATGCTCATTCTGATGTGAAATAGTCTTTATTGTACATTTAGTTCTTGGTTTCACACCCATCCGTGCCTCCATTTTATGGCATAATTCAAATGATACGTTTAACGTGATTGTTCTCTTTAATATTTTGCCTGATTTTCCACTCGGCACAAAGCTCGTCCTCTGAAGATGTCCACATCCACGGAGGAAAGCCGCATTCCCTTTGAATGACATAATAACTCATTTCTCCAACTTGTTAGAACCGATTGTTTTACGCCGTGCATAATTCTAACAATCGGTCGCATAATTATTTCAAGTAAATGGTTAATTTGTCGCCGTCTGCCAACACCGACCATATTTTTTTCCCACTCTTTTCTTCCGGGCCCCTATCAATTAAAATCACATAATGAAGTGCAGTCTTTATGTAATGATGTATGGAGAAAATCCTGTTATGCTGGAATAAGGCTGTTACAGCGCGAGCCAATGTGGTCAGAGGATTTTCCACAGCTGTTTCATACTTTGCCATAATATAAGAGCTGATTTCCCCTCAACTACTCTCAAGGATTAAGTGTGTCTGAACCACAGGGGCCAAAGATGAAATGGCTGCAGAAGAATAGTTCTGTAATTGTGTGTGTGAGCGTGAGCATGCGTGTGCGAGCAGATTGTGGCATTATTAATGCTGAACTTTCAGGGTTAGTGGAGTTGAGGAGAGAAGATGGGGGGGAGGGGGGGTGTGTGGAAGCTGTTGTGTTACCAGAGAGGTGGTGGGATGAGTTGGGGGGAGGGCTGAGTGCGGAGCGGCCCCTCAGACCCCTCAGGGTGCTATAGGTCAGTTCCCCTGGAGGTTACATGCTCCTGACCTCTGGAAATCCTTTCGATCTCGGGCCACACGAGGTCCCATTCCCAAGGAGACGCACTCGCTTTGGTGCCTGCCCTCAATGTGGTCCTCTGAAATTCACATTTTCCCCCCAAAAAATGTCCATGATCAAAAGCAGAGAATAAAAAAAGATGAAAGTAATAATCTATAATGTTTGTGAATATACAGATTCTGACGGTTGTGCTCCCTCAGGAATGAGGATTGGGAAAAAAAGGTCAACAGGTGATTAATCTGTGCGATCCCCTCAGCTGACTGATACAATGACCCTTGACCTTTAACCTGACCTGTGCAAACCTTAGATCCTGCAGTTAATCTCCCATCTGAGCATATGGCCACCGTTTCATCCTGCTTACCGTCGCGCCACTGCTTTTAGCAATAAAGACGGGACTAGAGATATTCTAATATGACAGGTTGTGCTCTCCACAGGACTGAGCTCACTATGACTGAAAACTCTTCTTCTGCCCCCCTTTCTGTCTTAGACACTTTCAACCAGTTCACTCCGGCTTATCAAACCACAGGCACCTGTTTTTCTTCTTCTTGTTTGAGAAAGAGCTAATATGCCAAAAAACATTTTTTTTCTCTATTTTCTTGTCCTGGAGGATTTTCTTCATTCGCTCGCACACACGCAAGGCGCAACAGGGACAGGCTTGTCTCTGGGTGGTCTTTCCACGTGTCAGCATGTTCTTACTCCGGAATTAGAACCATCAACTCTTGCGTTTGAAAAGAGCCTTTGATCACTTTGCACGTATTTGAATGATTCAGACCTGACATTAATGAATCACAGGGGTCAGATCTGGCTCTTAAACGCCTCCGTGCTGTTGCCATGTGGGACCAGTGTGCGACTACACAGGAATGTCATGGATTGAGTCCTGTGGATTTCATTTGCTTTTGAATTCATACAGACTCATCAAGTAATCATTTAAATTAGTCTGTCATTTATCCCGAGGAAATGAGTTGTTTTTCACATTTGTGGTGACGGAGCATGATGAGCTAAATTGAATGAATTATGATTATAATGAGGTTATCTTCCTCTCAGGTTATTGTAATGTTGTGACCATGACAATCAAACGCATGCTTCATTTAGCAGGGCTCCACATTAGCAACCTGTCACCGTGCCGTCACTTTTATACTTTATACCTTATCATCACTTCTGTTGATTGTTTTGGGGGGTTTTTTTCAATCCAAAAATGAACTCAACTAGTTTTCAAAGAGACTCGCTCGGCCCTGAAAAAAAAGGCAACAATGTGATTCACTTTTCAATTTTCTTATGAGCCAAAACAGGCCTGACTTGATTGTGTGGTGTTGTGGCGCAATGTGGCGGCAGAGTGACGCTGCCTCTGTTGATATAATCTTCTGATGATAAGCTCTGTGTGTGTGTGTGTGTGTGTGTGTGTGTGTGTGTGTTTGTGTTTGTGTGTCTCTCTCTCTCCCTCTCTCTCTCATGGGTGTAGAGACTGTCTCTGTCCAAACAAATGGCCCCAGGACGTGTTTGTGTGAGTGAGTTTGTGTGTGTGTGTGCGTGTTTGTGCATGTGTGTTAGTCATCTCTATTAGTCACGAGGAGTGACATAGGTCATATCAATCCTCCCTGGGTTACAGCAGGACACATGCACCAGTAGCGTGACTCCACAGAGAGGAGACACTTGTCTCCCTCTGTCTGCTGTCCAACGCATACCTTCAGTCGTTCACGCACTCGCCCCCGCGCAGGTCTAAGGTATCGGCCGGGGCTAATGTTTCACAGGGAGAGAAGGCGGGGCTGTAGCTCCCTGAAGGCAGGTGTCTTATGCACTTGTGTGCGCGTGTGTGTGTGTGTGTGTGTGTGTGTGTGT
>JAFBJT010109918.1:13871-30431 GCA_016785325.1 Chascanopsetta lugubris
TCACGTCCAACTATCAAGTTGAGCAGATACTGAAGGATCACATATGCTTTTAATGATATCTATGCTTTTAATGATATCTATGCTTTTAATGATATCTATGCTTTTAATGATATCTATGCTTTTAATGATATCTATGCTTTTAATGATATCTATGCTTTTAATGATATCTATGCTTTTAATGATATCTATGCTTTTAATGATATCTATGCTTTTAATGATATCTATGCTTTTAATGATATCTATGCTTTTAATGATATCTATGCTTTTAATGATATCTATGCTTTTAATGATATCTATGCTTTTAATGATATCTATGCTTTTAATGATATCTATGCTTTTAATGATATCTATGCTTTTAATGATATCTATGCTTTTAATGATATCTATGCTTTTAATGATATCTATGCTTTTAATGATATCTATGCTTTTAATGATATCTATGCTTTTAATGATATCTATGCTTTTAATGATATCTATGCTTTTAATGATATCTATGCTTTTAATGATATCTATGCTTTTAATGATATCTATGCTTTTAATGATATCTATGCTTTTAATGATATCTATGCTTTTAATGATATCTATGCTTTTAATGATATCTATGCTTTTAATGATATCTATGCTTTTAATGATATCTATGCTTTTAATGATATCTATGCTTTTAATGATATCTATGCTTTTAATGATATCTATGCTTTTAATGATATCTATGCTTTTAATGATATCTATGCTTTTAATGATATCTATGCTTTTAATGATATCTATGCTTTTAATGATATCTATGCTTTTAATGATATCTATGCTTTTAATGATATCTATGCTTTTAATGATATCTATGCTTTTAATGATATCTATGCTTTTAATGATATCTATGCTTTTAATGATATCTATGCTTTTAATGATATCTATGCTTTTAATGATATCTATGCTTTTAATGATATCTATGCTTTTAATGATATCTATGCTTTTAATGATATCTATGCTTTTAATGATATCTATGCTTTTAATGATATCTATGCTTTTAATGATATCTATGCTTTTAATGATATCTATGCTTTTAATGATATCTATGCTTTTAATGATATCTATGCTTTTAATGATATCTATGCTTTTGATGATATCTATGCTTTTAATGAGTCTTTTGGAGGCTCCCTTGATAAAGATGCTGCAATTTTGAGTGGAGGCCTAAAATGTCACATTCTTCACTAGGATTGGACCGATGAAGAGATTTAGATTTTGTATCCACATCTGCTCTAAAATGCTTTCCCAATCATATCTGATTTATTTAGTATTCAAGATCCATAAATAATCCTTTAAATTGAATTAAAAAAAATAACTCTTTTGCAATGTTGTGAAAAGGAAAGATCCCCCGCTTGAGTATTGATGTGTATGCAACCGCCCTCTCCTGATCAACATCCGCTGTGATTGGCTGAGAAGAAAGTCCATGAATTTTACATGTGTTCTGAAATGAGTCATCATGCCGTGGATCAGTGTGGTTGTATCAGACTTTATGTCAACAAAACTATATCTGCCTGTCATGAATGATTGATTGTAAAACACATTGTTCTGGAACATGTGCCTCTGTACACTGCAGCTAAAATGGCGGAAGAGTAATGAGTGATGGAGGCTGTGGCTCACAGGTTCGACCCCTCTAACAAGAGGGTCAACCCTTCCATCCCACTCCTCCCCCCATATGCCATAATACCCTTTGGCAAAGTACTCAACCCCCCATTTTCCTCCAAGTAACCATGGAGACGAAAGTGCTGCAGATGGACTGTCTGGTTGTTTGCGTGAATGGGGAATGGTAGAAATGTTGCTGTAAAGCATTTTGAATGGTTGTCAAGACTAAAGACTTTACTATATAAATACACGAGGGCAACCAAAGCAATCCATTGATTATAAGAATGGTTTCCAGCTCATTTGATTTTCCATCAATCGGATCGGTTGGAAGCACCATGATGTACCATAGGAACAGTAAGGGCTTTTTTCAGTGGCAGACACAGTTCCTCCGGTTTGATCGACTAATTCATCAAAGACGCCTCATCCAAATACATACAGGTGTTTTTTCAAAGAATCTGCTGAGAATCATCCAGTTAATCTCCAACAGTTTTGATGGATTATTCAGTGAAGTGGATTCCCCGTAATTGCAGCCTTCAAATACATAGAGTTGACACCTCACACCTCACATCTCCCTGACCTGCGCTCACTCGTTCCAGCGGAGTGAATAATCCTTCCGGGGCTTTCCCTCCTCCCCCTCACGACTTCCTCTCTCCGTGTCTTTGGACTGGATCGAGATGAATAATGAATGCAGGCGTACATCAAAACAACCTCCCTCCGATGTGCACCTAGAGCTACGACTCAGAAGAAGGTCTGCCTTCTCTTGTCTGAGGCTGCTCCGTCTCCGCCAGGGCCTTTGAAGTCCAGCTCGACTTTGGTTTGTCTGCGTAACTTCAGGCCGCTCAGCCTCACGATGAGATAGAGAACAGCTGAGAACTTTTTGAAAAGAGGTGTGAGAGAGACAGGAAGGGATCAGGACTCGGTCACTTTTATGGCATCACTGTCACATTGAAGACGGCAGGTGATTTTCAAATCAGGGCTGTAGAGATATAGTTTATAGTTTTATAAGACGGCCACAAGACACTCTGTATCTCTGACTCTCTGACAGGATGAAAACATTGAACCAGCTTCTGTCAGTGCTGTTTCATATATGGTGCCATTGTTGTTGAAGTACATGAAGTATAAAGGTACAATGTGTGAGATTTGGTGACCTCGACAGCGGAAGCTGCATTTGAACCAATGATAGTCCAGGGCTGTCATTCAAGAGGAAAAGATGCTGAGGAAATCCAATCGGGGCTCTTGTAAACACATGGCGTGAATAAACATGAAAGGGCTTGTCGTTTATAGGCGATCACACGTTCTTAAAATGTCTGTAATTGTTTTGTCATTTGTAATTCACAAATGTACCAGCGTTCTACATGCTGCACCTTTTTAAAGTACGACGCTCCAGTGAAACGTCAGTATGGATCTATACATTCCTCCATTCTGGATAAACTTGTCGTGTTTTAGTTAGAAACCTGCAGGTGTGTGTTGTGTTGTGGACAGACAGAAAACAACGAGCATCAGTGACTGAGTGCTGCTCAGCGCTGCGCAGTTGCTAACAGATGTTCAACTGTTTACATCTGCAGGAAATGAGCCATTATCCACATGCACACGCCCAGTTCACATGAGCTTTCTGGCCTGATCTCAGCGCCACTGTGTGAAACTAATAAGGAGCATCGGTGCCTGTTCGGACGTCGATGGTAAAAGGGAGGTGAAACGAGGACAGAGGCACTTGAGTGGTGAAATGAGGGGGGGCTCTCACCTGGAGAATGAGGGGACCACCTGCAGTGACCCCTGCTGGGCCCACTACAGCTGCCAGCACAGCTCCGACTGTTCGGAATGAGGTTGTAACAGCCTCTTGGAGCTCGGGAAGGTGTTTGCAGCAGACCACTCAGCGTGTGTGTGTGTGTGTGTGTGTGTGTGTGTGCGCGCACCTACACTTCGGTCATTCACCTCCTAACAACCTATTGATTCTCAGCCATATGTGAAGTGGAGTCCGAAACAGAGGCGCGGCGACTGAGCCACTCGTCCCCGGGACTCGCAATCGATTCTAAAGCCACGATACAGTTAGTGCTTGGAGTTATGGCGGCTCCCCGCGCGGACCGGCTGCTGCTCTGAAGTCACGTGACCTTCCGCTGATGTCACTACCGACACGTTCATCATGGTCAGGATGACAGAGAGCTGTCTGTGTTAAGTGGATTATGGCTCCGTAGCCTCGCTGTGCGTCTGTAGCGCAAGTTGTTAAAGACCCAAATGAGACGAATCTAATCCCGTCTGAAAAAACCATGGAAGCTCATCCTCTTATTTTTGTCGCGATGTGCTAACTGTTTGTTTTGCTCTGGGATCTATAGGCAAGAAAAGTGGCTCTGGTTTCACGGCGGCTCGGCTGCGGCTAATAAACATCAACATGGAGCCAAATGAGCAATAAAAGCTGGTGTGATCCACAGCTATTTAAGGCCCATTCTTCAGTCTTCATGAGCGCAGGTGGTTTGATGATGAGGGAAGTGACTCTGCTGCATCGTGGCCTCATGGCTGAGGTTCTGACACATCAGCTCCTCTAAAGCTCTTTACGGTTTTCTTTGTGTTCTGTTATTTAAAAAACCTCCAACTCTAAAAAAACAATAGTATTTTGATGTTGAGGTATCTACTCCAAAGAGCGTGACACAAAAAACATTCAAATCCTCCTTTCATTGATATTGTTTATTTTCGTAAAATGTGACCATTGGAGGAGTCGAGTCAGGATTCTGTGTGTGTGTGTGTGTGTGTGTGTGTGTGTGTGTGTGTGTGTGTGTGCTTCCGGGCTGACTCGCACATGTCGACATGCCATTCATCCTCACTGAATCATGTATGTGGAGGTGCATCACATGACCCCAGCTGCACTGAAACACAGCACAAAGTGAACATGCAGAGGTTTCCCACCGTCACACACACACACACACACACACACATGTCCTGTTAACGGCCCCCCTGCTCATTTGGGCCGTGCTGCTCTCACAGGGAGCTTTAATGTCCTTGGGGAAAGTTATGAAATAACATGCAAAGGGCCACGTTACTTTTTCATATGCATGACGCTGCGCGGCAGAGGAACCGTGGCGCTGTTTCCGCTCCCACACTCTGGTCGTGTTCGTGGGATCACACGTGCAGTGTGAACCTGCCTCAGCTACTTGGACCCACCCACAGGGATATCATGTGTGGATGACGGTTTGAAGGCCTGTACCATCTGGGTTCTAAGCCCAGAAATGTGTCGTTCCCTCAGCCCTGCAGGCTGCGTCTCATCCCTTCCGCCTTAAAGCTCCCAAACATTCCTTTTTCATCTCGCCCTTCCTCCGTCTCCGCTGCCCAAACAGTGGAAACACAGCGGCTTTACCACCATCTCTGTCTCGTCTCCTCCCCCTCAACTCTTGGGCAGCGCTCTCACAATAACCGAGGTCCCTCCGCTGAGCTCCGTTCACCGACTCACTCTCTCAAAAGCCTCCAATGTTTTCAGCCGTATCTCAAATCTCTGCGTGACCCGATGGGAGCGCTTTACAGAATCCTCCGAGACGGACGGCTCAGATATCCATCAACACATTTAAGCAGAATAGATTTTTGCAGCACATATTGCTGTTATGTGAAAAGCTCTTAATAAATGCTCATCAGTGTTAATGAGAATGTATTTTATGAAACCTGGCGAAATGAAGGTCAAATGATCAAAGTACCTTTTTGTTTTACTTTAACATGAGTGAGGACAACTCAGACTATGAATCTGCTGAACTACTAAATGTTCGCACTCTGTGGACTATTTTATGAGTACAAGAACACACACACACACACACACACACACACACACACACACACACACACACACACACACACACACACATCCCATTGTCTGACCTGGTCTCATGGCTGGTCGTAAACAGCCTGCAGCACTTTAACATACTGTTCTAGATGTTATCGCGTTACTTGCAGATTGATGTTTGTGTTCATGTTCTTCCCGTCATAAAAATAAACTCATATCAGACTTCTATTCTCCCTTTGTTCCTCTATTTCCCTAAAGTCTTTGTGGCAGCTCAGCAGGGAAATCTACAGTCACCGTTCAGAGCTAAAGTAGCGACTGAGCCCTCCTCTGCATGTTGGAGGATCGGATCATCAGGATAATCATAGTTTTCTCTTTTAAGGACGATAAGGTTAAAAATGATAGATGTTAAAGTGTCTGTAATGATCCAGATGATTCTGCTCCCTGTGGAGAGTGAGATGAGGAGATCGGAAAGTGTGTAGTCACACCTGCGAGGGAGCCAGTGAAGTTATGGAACCTTGCCTTTGTAGATGTCTGACCCTGAGTCACAGTGAGAGAAGAACACATTCTGACTTTGAGTGCTTTGGAAAATGACATCCACACAACTTAGTCTTTATGCTCATACATCCACGCTGAGACGGAATTGTGGTTTAAAGCCACTAAGAACTTTGTTGGACAGATTTGAGTCAGGCACCATGGAACCGCCGATCCGAACACTCTGGCTTTAAGCTTGACTCTAGCAGCGTAACTTAACTTCCACATGGCCGTGCTGTTTAATTGGGCATTTCCAGCGGCTGCTTCTTGTTTGGAGCGTTGCTCTTTTTACAGCCTGCACACCGGAGGGCATGAGTGATGATGTGGATGGATGGGTGGACTTTTGATCCCAGATTGGAAAGTTGCTTCGTTACAGTAACAAAGATTTAAAAGCAGATGACGTGTTAAGAAATGAGATTGATCAGAAAAGATTTGTAAATATGTGAAATAAATCTCAACTCCCCAAAGAATCTAAAAGGATCTGGATATTACAGTGGTTCTGCTCAAAGAGGATTTACATGGCTGTCATCGTGTCAGTAAGTGTCGATCCCAGCATGTCGTGTGTCATAATGCGATGGATGTGCATCATCATGCATGTGACCAGAGGCAGGGATTCTCAACCTGGGGCTGTACACCTGTGCCAGATGCTTCTGGTGGCTCACAACACAAGAAAGGTTAGGGTTCGAATCCCAAGGTAACAGAGGGAAAACCTCAGGCCATCATCAAGGATGTAGTTACATGATGTAGCCCTGCACCCTCAGGTCAAAGTGACATAAAGGAGACAGTGGATTCTCAGACTGGGAGCCAGTGGAGTACAACAGTGAGAGAGTGAGAGTGAAACTGATGGAGACCCCCACATGGACCTGAGAGACACAGACTGCAGGATGCAGCCGCAGGAGGAGGAATCAGAGGAAAATAAATGGATCCATCAAAGCAAAGTCTAAGCCTGGAAAGCTCCACAGAGGCTGCGAGCAGCTTCCTGGAACAGATCAGTAGAACGGGGGGAAGCAGTGAAAGGTGGTGTTTAAAGATGGATTACCCCTCAGCTGTCGATGCTCTGAATGATACCAGTTCATCCATAGTGCGGCCTTTTATAGTCCTGTGCCCTTTAGAGAATGAGAGAGGACACGTGGGGTCCGTAGGTGGGAACCTGTCCATTCTTCATGACCACGTATATATATTTCATTACCTTCATGCCTTCACCACTAATCCTCCCCTTCTCCTCTTCCTCCCCAGTGAGTACCACATCTTCACCCTCTGCACGGAGACCAAGTCCCGCCACGTCCACTGCTACTGGCCCAATCCACTGGTGGAGGGCTACATCATCCACATACACAAGCACTTTTTCTCCAACTGCACCATAAAGCAGGTGGTGTGGGAGGACCCCCCCGAGAACACGCTCACCATCCTCATCCTCATCCCCGTCTTCCTCACGATGGCCATGATCGCCCTGGTGGTCTGGTGCAGCAAGAGGAGCGACAACCTGGCCTGAGGGCGAGGAGCAGGGGACGGAGACAGACGGACTGAGTTCATGTGCACCATGACGGAGCGTTTGTCCACTGTCCCTCACGAGCGTCTGCCAAACCACCCGGAGACGAGGAGAGCGGGCACTGGCTGCGTCACCGACCGGGGCAAATGTCCTGTGGCATTTAAACATGGTCTCCTTTCCTACTCTGCCCTCTGGAAACGATGTTTTTACCCCACACGGCTGTTACGACGGGTTTGATTTGCGCACCAGGAAGTGGTTTGGTCGGATGGTCTCGCCAGAGACGAGGGTCCGACCTGGGATCCTGGCGGTGATATCTCAGTCAGGCTCGGTGAAAGATGGAGGTCTTAATGTACATGTAGAGGTCGGATGTGAGGTCGGCATGAGCTTTCGCTGTGTTTATTGGGATCATGCATATAATCTGAGAGCGAGCATGTGGTTATCAGATCCAAGCCCATCCGGAGTCAAACCTTTCAAATTCTTCACTTATACATTTGATTTGTGTTTGTCAGACTGAAGCGAGATGAATTAAAATGCAGTTTTACAGTTGACTTTTATGTTGGATCGGTAGAGTTTAGACGGAAAAATTGCCGTCTGAGTCACATCCTAAAAGGTTTCCAGATACATTCAGGATTTAGAGACAGATGCTGAACAACATCTTCATAGAAATCATGATTCAGTCGCAGCTTTGTGATGTTTAGTTCCACTGAAACATAATCTCTAGGAGAAGGAATCTCTTATTCAACTGGATCACCGTTGAAGGTGAAGGTGAAGATGATACCACCCGTTTGCTGGGGGGCTACAAACAACAACAGCAGTAGTTTGGTTCAGGATTTGACTACTTGACTTCTTCCAATCTGATCAAAGATGTGTCAGGATTCTTTGACAAACCAAACGTTGAACACTGACTTGTTGTCGAACGACGTGTCACTGACAGAAACCAGAGGCCGAGCAACCAGACAGGTTATCTTCGGACCACGGCAAGCTAGCTGTTTATCACGGTTATCGGTCCGCAGCTGTAGTTAGCTGCTTCGCTCCGTCTCTCCGACGTGGGTGGTATCAGTCTCCTTGTTTTCTCGAAACTCTCAAAGTGTTTCTGGTTTGCGAAACTTCTTGAAGGCACCGTGGGAACTCTCCTCTTAAAGTGTGTCTGCCGCGTCCCACAGAGGACGCTGGCGGTTCGATGTTGACGTCACTTATCAGGAAACTCGACCAGCAGGACAACTGACCAAATGGAGAGGCTGCGGGTCACTCAGCTCATGGATCTTGACTCTCGTCGGAGCACTGTATCACTGATGAAGGCCAAAGTGTCCGCTGAGCAGCGGAGGAATGCAGCGACTGGACTCTGAACTGTGGACGGACGACTCCCAGAGGACGGCGCTGTGTCAGTGTTTGAACACGATACCACGGCTCTGACGGATGTAAACGAGGCCAAATCTGGACTTCTACACGTTTGACTGACTTGCTTTCTGACTGTTGCCACTGGAAATGAAAGAGAAAGAAAACACTGGTGTTTAACCCAAAGACAAAGGCAACGCGTTTGATCTGTGTATTCTTGGACTTGATTCTTATGTGTTGTTGACTACCTGAGCCCCAGTGGACTGTTGTAAAAGAGTCTAACTTATGGTGTAATGTTGAATGAATATCTGTACATGCTCACAAAGAGAGGTCCTCAAAGAATTCTGAGACCTCGAGAGCTCGTTGTGTACAGTCGTACTCTGTCTGTCTGTGCTGTCTACTGTATCTGCACTGCCTCTTCCGTCTCCCTCAAAGAAACGGACTCAACGTGTGGTCAAAGTCTCTGGACCGCAGTCCTCACCAAACTACACCCAGCACAGATTCTGTCAGACGTCAGTGTGTGAGTCCACTACTCACTGTCTGTAAAGGCTGAACCCCTCCACTGAAAGAAGCGTGATTAAATACCAAGTCTCTCTGATCATTGTTGCTTTGTGTCTGTCATTGAATGAAAGGAAGAGTTTAGGGATGCAGAGCTCATCTCTTCATCAGTGTCAATATCAAAGACACATGTTCCCTCTGTTTCTCTGATCCGCAGCCAGGACGTATTATTGGCTCTGGATACGGGAAGTGCTCCCAACATCTTTAGTGGCCAAATGGTGGTACTACAACTTCTGTGTTAATCCTCAGCAGAATCATTAGGTTTGGACTTTTATGGCCAATCCCTCTTTCAATACTTATCCAGCACTCGCAGTGTTTCGATGGCTCCTGGCAGGGTTTTGCTCAGAGATGCTATACGACACCCATTTACTTGATAATAGCCTGAAAATTGCATGCTGGTCATAGCCAGGTGCTGCTCCAGTATCATATTTATATATATTAGAAATATAACTGAATGACCTCTTATTGGCAGATACAGTCAAAACGGTAAAATACTGCCATACTATCACATCGCCCCCCTCATCTAGTTGATTGATCAGAGGTTTAAATCCTTGGTGTACATCCTCTGATCTCCTATATCTTGTTTTACATTAGAATCAAAAAGAAGAGCACCAACATTAACCCCATCATCATGTGATGTCTAAAAATAAGCATGAGACATGACTTTTCTCTACATCCTCAGTCGCAAGTCGTATTGTTGTGAACATCAGAATCTGAGTGTCAGTTCTGCCCGGGGGTCATAAGGTGCATCAGCAGTGATCGAAAATCCTTTGATGACAGATAAACAGGCGTTTTCTCTAGTCAGACAAACTCGCCCACGAGCCGCCCGCCTGAGCGCCGCCTGCTCACAAACCAAGCACCCCATCTTCCTTCAAACGTCTTTAGAAGCTGTTGCCTGAGGAGTGTGGAAATATGTGTGCATTTGATCCATCGCTGTCAGAAAACCAGCAACCGTCCCAGCTTCTGAAGGGAGCGTCGGACATTATTTACTGTAGATACAACTTCCAGTCGCAAACAAACAAAACAAAGCCAGGAGTGAGTTCCCGTGTTCTCTGGACTGAGGCAGTTTGCTGGAGAACAGATGATGTGACAGAAGCTGCTGACTCATGAGCTCTCTTATCTTCTTCATCTGCTCTGTGCCTCAGGAGCGTGAAATTAAGTTTTTTTGGATCCAGCTGTACAAACAAACCGTATTCACCTCAGCGTGCAGCAGCAGCATGAGTTCAGTTTGCAGCGTCTCCACTTCATGGAAAACACACCGGGCGGAGGGAAGCTCCAGTATGATGATGAGGTGTCATGATCACTTCCTGTCTTTAAAGTCTGATGGAGAAACCCAGTGGATCACCAGGACATTTTCAAGCATTGCCCTGAGAACCCTCTGCTCACCTGCCACTTTATTAGCTACATCTTGACAGTCCCTGACCTTTTTATGAGATTCTGTTCCATACATGCGAATATCTCATCCCACCACATCCCAAAGGTCGAGATCTGTGACCATAAGGCCATTTCAGTTGAGTGCATGCGATGCCACGTGCTAGAAAGCACTTTTCGATGATTGGAGCTCGTGGCATGATGAGTCATCCCGGTGGAAGAAGCCACCCTGTGCTCATGAAGGGACACATGTGGTCTGCAACAACATGGACGTGATTTCCGTGCCCTCGTGTTCCCACTTCCTGTCAGTGAAGCCCCGATCCCTGTGTCTCTGTCAGGTCCACTTCCTCCCGCCTCTCTCCCTCATTATCCCCCTCTGGTGTCACCCGTTGTCTGTGTCCCACCTGATCCCTGTTCCCCACTGATTGCGTGGTGTATTTAACCCTTTCGTGTGCTCCAGTCTCCTGATGATCGTCCATGTGCCTGTTGTCTCAGCTCACGGTTGCCTGTGCCTCTTGCCTGCTCTTTTAGTTCCAGTTTTTCTCAGTTCCTTTTGCCTGCTGCCTTGGTTTTTCTCAGTCGTATCAATAAACACCCTAAGTTTGGAAACCTGCTCCTGCGTCAGCGCTTGGGTCCCTTGCTGTAGAGGCTGTGTTGATAAGATATCACCCATTGTGGACTAAATTGCCCAAAATGTGCCAAGGCAACATTACACGACCACCACCGCCCACCTGAATACAATGCAGGATGGATCTCTGCATTCGTGTCGTCTGATTCTCACCCTGTGAGAAACAAGAGCCCACTAGTCTTGCAGCCAGCCACTCTTGGGTGGGAATCAATCATCATGCTGAATACATGTTTGAACACATCTACTTTATATTCTTACATGATCCTCCATAATGTAAATGAAGTTCCCCTGTATAAATGTGAAAATATGTCCAGTGACTAATGTCATTGTGCTGTTTGGCTGAACTCCTCATCCTCGTTGTTGACAGTGTGTGACTTTATTGTCTCTCCTTTGTTTGAGCTGGCAGAGAGAAGAGCATGTGTGACTTCTGCTACGCCGCAGATCATGTTTTTTGTTACTCATGGGAAACACGCTGACCTCAGAGCGATGACTCCCCGGGCGAGTTTGTTCCCCGGAGCGTTCATTCCGTTCACAGTATTCTCTCATAAAGACAAACAGCATTATCAGAGCAGAGACAGACACACAACTGACTCCATGACAGAGATGCTCAGTGTAAACCTCTGAGACAATACAAAAAACCAAACCATGCATTTTCACATCTTATCGTTGCATCGTGTAAATAAACTCGGAGTCAAACAATACGGCCGTCACTGTCACAGGGGGAGGGTCCCTGATGTTGACACTCGGCCCCATCGTCCACAGGCCGCGGTGCGGAGCTGGAAACGCCACAGAACAATCGCAGCATCGTTACTGACTCCACCTAAACAAACAAACGGGAATATATCAGGCTGTATTTATTCCATCTGAAAGTGTCCAGGAAACCACGCGAAGTTTGTCTTTCTTCTGAGAGGCAAAACAAGGAGACACAAACAGAGGAGACAATAGTTCACTCTGCGGCGAGGACTGTGCGGCGCAGCGCCGTCGCCCTGGAGGACGGCTGCTCAGCGCGCCTGCACGGCCGGGGGCTCTCAGGCAGGAAGGATATTCAAGCTTTTTCCCAGAGTTGACAGAAGAATACAGGGAAGTAGGTTGAGCCGGCGGTTTTTGACCAAAAGCAGTTCAGGAAGTGCGAGAGTGCCATGCTACACGCAGAGCTGCTCTGGCGCGACGGTGGAACTACTGGTGGAAGAGGATTTCCAGGACTGGGATCGATCTCCACGACGATACATGGTGATATTAAAGTCACACTATTTCATGTACAGGTGCTTGAAGGGTCATTTGGATTGTTTTTAACAGTTGTTTTCCCAACCATAGAGTGAGCCCATCTTATATTGAAGAGGCAGGGCTCGGCCTAACGAATGGAAGGACCGCGTACCAATTTTCAGATTGAGGGTCTTCAGCCTGGCTCCCAGCCTTCGTCCTCACCTGTTCCCCATCTCCTCGTTCCGCTCTTTGTCACCTGGTTCGCTACCTCGTCTGCCGTCACTCCGAGACCGAGCCCTGTTCTGAACCTGCTCTCTGACTCCCCGTGCGTTTGGGTCCAAGCCCTGTTCTGATGTGTTCACAGCACCACACGCACAACGCGAGCGCGCTCGTTCACGTGAACACTCTCCCACCAGCGGACTGAGAGCGGGCCTCAAAAAGTAATAGTTCAGTTCTGATCATGACTGAGAGGGTTGTTTCTTTGGGTGTCACCACAGCGCATCACCATGTGTTTACAGTAGACCAGAGGAGCTGAAGATGTTTGAATCAAATGGACCCAAAGGCTCAGAGGGGTGAGGACAACAAACACCTTCACTGATACAATGACAAAACCCACAAACCGCAGCTTTAACCGGCAGCAGTGTTCAACACGTCACCCAGAATAAACAGTCTGCAGGTTTCCCTCTGATCTGTCCTCTCAGCTGGTGTTTTACACACACACACACACACACACACACACACACACACACACACACACACACACAGTGTTGGTCCTCTGTGGCTCCTCAGCCCAGCTGTATGAAATGAAGCAGCAGTCCTGCAGTCACAGCACAACAGTGATGATGATTCCGACGGAACTTTAAGAGGAACTACATCAACTGAAATGACAGATTTGGACTGAAGATGACAGATCTGCAGACTGAACGTGCGCATTACTGTCTGCACGCCGACTCCTCATCGACCACATGGCAGCTCCACAGAGGCCAAACCTCCTGAGGTCAATCAGAAACCTCTCTCTCCTCCATGTTTGTGGATGTGACAGGTATGTCATTTCTTTCCACAGATGGTCTGTCATTCCTGGAGACCACATCGATGATTGTTCAGGTCCTGGTTCTGATGAAAGAGAAAACAGGTCCAAATGGAAGAGACTTGTTGTCAAACAAACACTCGCGTCGATGTATCTTCTGTACTCTGGCTATAAATGGTATCGATGATGAATAGTCAGGATATTTGCACTTCATTTCAAGATACTTGAAGGAAGTTGATATGCTTTTTCCATCTTTTTATACCGTTTATGATGCTGACACACAAACAAATGGATGTACAAAGAGCATAGTGCAGAAAAAAGCGCATCTTTATTTTCTGTGGTGCAGTTTGTAGGACAGCAAAACATAAAAAGTCTCCAGATTCTCCAAAGATGATGAACAAAGATCTCTCTGTTATTGTTCTTTCTGTTTCCCCCGTCCACAGTCGAGGGGCCAGAGACGCGAGTGAAAATCCTGGAAAACAGATTAAAAAGTTTTCACGCTCAGCTGAAAAGAAAGTAGCTGAGCGGATGATTCCCAGAAATGACAGAACAAAATGTGGCGAGGCCGGAAGAGAAGAAAACATTGGATCTGTGCAGGGACTGAAACCCTCCCCACATTTCACCGTTGAGAGTCAGAACTTGTGAAACTGTTTGAAAATGAAGTTTGTATCAAAGGCACTACAGTCTTCATCCTTTCTTTCGTTTGTCCCCAACAGACAAAAGTTCCAGAAGCTTCGTCCCTCTGGGGCTTTTGAGAGACACTCAACGTCCAAACGTCAGGCATCAACTAAACTGAGCAGCTAATGACACACCTGTCAAAAAACACAGAGCTGTACAATTTTATTGTCAGGTCAAACTCCGGACATGTTGCTAAGCAACAGCCAGAAGGGTTGTTTAAGCTGCACGGTGAGTCAGTGGGGTTTACCCACAGACCGGCTCCTCAGGGGCCCCTCAGTCATTTGTGCTTTGGGGGCTTTAGCTTCAGCTCAGGGGCCGTTAAATTGACTGGGAGCATTTTGCCAGATACTTAAAGGTGCAGTGTGTAAGATTTGGTGCAGGTTGTATCCATCGCCTCACCCTTCTGAACATGCAGGAGAACCTGTGGTCGACTTCAATTGGCCTTGAAACTCAAAACATGTTTAGTGTGTCCACTCTGGGCTACTGTCAAAACATGGAGGAGTCATGGAAAAAAATATATACATTCATGAAAATGTCAGCATGTAGTTGTTTTGTAGTATTTTTAGAAGCGAGAAAAATGACGTAAATCTTACACACTGCACCTTTTTAAAGGTGTCGACCTGGACGCAACGTGCACTGAGACCGTCTGCTGCCTGCGGTTTATGTTATTTTTCCTTGTGTACGTTGTTAGCATGCACCACATCACATCTCGCGCTGACCGCTACATTTCCTTCAGATCATTGGAACGGACTTAAATGGGTTTGACTTTGCTGAGCTGAGCTCAGAGTCCATCTCCCCCCGGAGCTGTGGTCAGAACAACTGTTACTGATGGGGGGAGTCGTCTCTCTGGGCTTGGCCGGGATTTGGGCCAAGAGCTGAAACTGAGTGATAGAGCGGGTGGAATGAGGCTCTGCAGCCGTGGTTCACAACGCGCCGTGAGACGCTACCAAAGTCAACCCCGGTGTAAATCACAGAGCTGTGAAACATGAGCACTTTGAGACACAAAGGAAGCAGACAAGTCACCTTCTCGTTCGAATGCACATGGATTTCCTTCATCAGCCGGAGCGAATCAGCCCCAGCCTCATATTCACACCGGGGCAGAGGAGGAGAACAAGACATCACTCATGTTTCACCTGTCAACATTTCCAGACAGAAAACGCCAACATGTGGGATGTGGCAGGTGCAGCAACACGTCGACTGCAACTCGAGGAGAAGACGAACGATAGCTCGTCATTTTTACTGCATCTGCTTTCGTCGAAGGCAACCGAGGGGATTCAGGCAAATGTTCCTATTCTGAAATAGCAGTTATTTGTGAATTTGAAAGAAGTAGCTGCCGCTTCACATCGTATGTTCACAAACACAACTGTGATGTATCAAGTCCAACTTTGAAAACCTTAGACCAGGATTCCATATGGATGGTTTCCAATGATTTGTATCAGCTGGGAAGAGACATGATACATTTGTCTTTGTTGCATCTCATGTTGCAGAAAAAACTCATTGAGTATAAATGACATGCTTTGTTTGGCTTCACAGCTTCCAGAGTTGGATAGTATTATCCTTTAATCATCGATGTTATCTCGACTAATCTTATCTTGCTGAGGCTAACATATTGTCTTGGCTAATGTCATGTGGGTTAAAGCTTCTCTCATCCAAAATCTTATCGAATCTGGGCTAACATTATTTGTTTTTATTTCCAAAGTCTCCTCTTAGCTAATATTACATATTATAATAATGATATTTAGTTAAGATCTGCAATGCATGCTGGGTAATCACATCTACAGCAACGTAAACAAAGTTTGGGTATTTTGATGGACCTACTGTCACATGTTTAAAAATGACCTCTGTCTTCCTGGTTTTAAAGTGTTTCCTGCACTGTTGTCCTGATGCATTCACACACACACACACACACACACACACACACAGACGCACGCACACAGACGCACGCACACACGCACGTACACACATTTTTGATGATGTAAACAGTGTGACCGATAACCGCAGGGGCCAAGTGTCATGTTTTAGTTGTATAATTAATGGTGTGTGTGTTTGTGTGCAGGGGCCCACGAGAGGGGGAGACGCTCCATACATGCAGCAATTCATTCATACACACACACACACACACATATATACACATACACACACACATATACACATACACACAGTGGCCCTCTACACTGGTGAGGATGCTGTGCTGACTTACAACCTCAGCTTCAACAAATTACAGAACTCTTCCCACAAGAACAATGGGTCCTCACAAGTAGGTCTCTCAAGTGGTTAAACCACAGACCACACACACACACACACACACACACACACTTTCCCACAGTAAGAGGCACATGACCCAAACAGGACATCCTCCC
>JAFBJT010109919.1:4921-28128 GCA_016785325.1 Chascanopsetta lugubris
CAGTGTCTGAACCCCACCACTGTGGGGATCTGTTGCCAATCTGGCATCACCACTGGCATCAACCCCCCCCCACCCCCACCCCCCTTCCACCCTCCCACCCTCCCACCCTACCCCTCCTCTCCTCCATTGGCCCCTTCTGGCATCCCTCCTCACTGTTACTATTTGTGCCACTTCTTCTTCCTCTTCTTCTTCTTCCTCTTCCTCCTCAGCTACGCCACAATATACAGAGAACTGGAGCGCACCGTGCTGGGTGCAAACACACAAGAGGACCTGAAGTGGTTCAGCAACAACCACGGCCCCGGCATGCATATGAACTGGCCTGCCTTTGAGGTTTGAATTTTCTTCTTCTTTTATTTATTTTTTTTCTTCTTTTTTAAAAATTCAAATCCACAAATATTTTTTCTTAGAATTCACATGTCTAATATTCATTTGTTTCTGGTCTCTACTCATTCGCCAGGAATACAACCCAGACGCCGCCAATGCTCCTCCAAAGAAGAAGAAACCAGACGGAGCCCCACCCACTCCCAGCACTGACCATGTGGCGCCCCCTGGTGACCGTAGCAGGTTGGATGAGGGAATCTGCACTTTACAGTCACGCGCATCACATACAGATACTACACGTTAAATCATGACTCGTTTGTGATGGTTCCATGGTTGGGATTCTTTATGATCAGATGATGATGAGATAGATCAATAGATTGGTGAATGGATGGATGAATAGATGGGTGGGAGAATGGATGGATGGATGGATAGATATATTGGTGAATGGATGAATAGATGGATGGATGAATAGATGGATGGATAGATAGATTGGTGGATGGATGAATAGAAGGATGATGGATGGATAGTAGATAGATAGATATATAGATATATAAATAGATGGATGATAGATAGATTGGTGGATGGATGAATAGATGGATTGATGTATAGATGGATGGATGAATAGATGGATTGATGTATAGATGGATGGATGAATAGATGGATTGATGTATAGATGGATGGATGAATAGATGGATAAATAGATGGATGGATAGATGGATAAATAGATGGATGGATAGATCTTGAGTGTTGTGTTCCTGGATTCCCTGACATCACTTCTCACCTTACCCTCTCTCTCTCTCTCTCTCTCTCTCTCCTCTCAGTGTGAGCAGCTACGATAAGAATCAGGCTTATTCGACCGAGTGGTCCGACGACGAGCAGCCCACGACGCACTCCGGCAACGAGAACGGAGGCAACGGGAACTCGTTCGAGGAGGACTCCTGCAGCGGGAAAGGCATCCGCGTCCGCGCCCTCTACGACTACGAAGGCCAGGAGCAGGACGAGCTCACCTTCAAAGCAGGTGATTATCGGCGGGCGCCATGTTGGGGCAGGGACAGTGACACGGAGGATGAGAGCAGTCATCCACGACGCACTCCGGCAACGAGAACGGAGGCAACGGGAACTCGTTCGAGGAGGACTCCTGCAGCGGGAAAGGCGTCCGCGTCCGCGCCCTCTACGACTACGAAGGCCAGGAGCAGGACGAGCTCACCTTCAAAGCAGGTGATTATCGGCGGGCGCCATGTTGGGGCAGGGACAGTGACACGGAGGATGAGAGCAGTCATTAGTTAACAATGGCCACCAGGAAATTAAAGGGCACTTGCCACCAATTAACAGCAGCTCTTTGGGAAATAGAGCTGTCGAGACGCACTCAGCGACGTGACGAGCCATTTAAAGATACATTCCCCAAAATAACTCCCAGCCGCAGCTGTGCGTCGTCATGGCGCCGCAGTTGAAATAAGGTGTTTGGAATAAGACCGTTTGATTTGATCAATTACATGGTTTTGTTTATTTTGGCAAATTTGTCTCTTTTTTTTTGGCAGGATTGAACTGACTTTGATCATTTTCTTTGACATGATCTTCCCTATTTTTGTTTGAACTTGCTCTGTGTTCTGTTAGTTTGGCCTTTGTGTCCTCACTAAATGTCACTTTGTTGATTATTGTCGCTACGAGCCGTGTGCAAATCAATTTTACTTTATTTAGTTTGGTGTGTTGTCAGCACACGATTTAGTAGCTTTGCACAAAAAAGTAATAATAATACAAATGAAATCCTCCACTTCCTGCCAGCAAAAGGTTATCTCATTTAATTAAGCTGTATAAAAAAAAAAAGAAATTAAAAAGAGACAACACGATGAGCTGTGTTTCCCCGAAGGAGGAGCTTTAAAAAAAAAGTCTACGAATGTTTTGACAAATAAATCTGTACCTTTGCTTCTAGTTGTGCAAACAAGACATATCATGGGGTAAATGGAGAGAGAGAGATTTATGTATTTATATCATAGATTGTATGATTTCAAGGTGCAGTGTGTAAGATTTGGGTCCATTTTTGTCACTTCTATCTTTTGTAATAGAATTACAAAATATTGGTTTATAGACATTTTTACAAATGTATAATCACTCCAATATATAATTTGCTTTTTAACCATTCTAAAATGAGCCCTTTAATATATGTTTACACCCGGAGTGGGTCCACCCTACGGGGGCCGCCATGTTTTCACAATAGTAAAAGTAGACGTATTAAACACCTTTTGAGCTTTAATGACAACTGAAGTCGACCACAGGTTCTCTTGCATGTTCAGAAGGGTGAGGGTGAGGTGATGATACAACATGCAACTTCACCTCTAGAGGTCACCAAATCGTACACACTGTACCTTTAAAAAAAAAAAAAAAAAGATACAAATTAAAAAGTCCATGTCTCCTCCGCAGGTGACGAACTGACCAAGACCGAGGACGAGGACGAGCAAGGCTGGTGTAGAGGTCGCTTGGACAACGGTCGGGAGGGACTGTACCCGGCCAATTACGTGGAGCCCATCTAGTCACGTGACCGCACACGGACGAGCCATTGGAGGCAGCTGTTGAACTGTCCCGTCCAATCGCACCGCACATAGCCAGAGACTTTTACGAGCAACACATCCCTTGCCCAACAGATGCGCCGAGCAGTCTTGCCTAAATAAAAACTTAGTAACGTTAAAAAGACGATATATCAGTATTCTATATTTTATCTAGCGTTCGAGGTGGGTGGACTCACACGTTAAAAAAACAAACAAACAAAAAACAACAGTTATTCCAACAGTATATACACAACAAGCTATAACATCCAGACAGTGCAGGAACACATTGCTTCTCTGTGTAGCTGTATTGAACCAATGATGCAGCCTATTTAAACCGGGTCTCTTGTGACGATGGGACCATAGATATAATCAGTGACACCCATTGGACGGAGGCGAGCTACTCTAAACCTGCATTGTGTATATACGGTGTGACGCCATCTTTGTGTAGCATTTCTAATGCTGTGTGTGGTCAGTCGTCATTCTTACATCCGGAATGCTGTGTCGTGTTAAAAGTACCACAGACAGTATCCTCTGTTTTTTCTTCTTTTTTTTCTTTCTTTCCTTTCGTTCTTCTTCTCTCGTTTATTTTTTTATTTTTATTTTAATTTTTTTTTTCCGTTTTTCTTTGTGATCTGGTCCGACTCCTCCTCTATTCCGGTGTGTGCAGTGCTACGTGTTTCTAACTGTTTGTAAGCTTGCATAGCAGCATGTGCTATGCAACTACTTGCATTCCCGACTTGAGTTCCCCTCCCCCCCCGTCGCCCCCTTGTGGAGGGGAGTGGGAGGGGCGCCAACCTGATGCAACACTATACAAAAATGCAGAGGTCACTTTTCTCTCCTTAGCATCACATGCTTCAGGACATGCTTCCGTTTGATTTCCCCGAGGGGAAGCGCGTGGAAGAACTGATTCTGTGTTTCATTCGTCTTTGCATCAATTCCACGGTTTCATCTCCACTTCAACACTTTCTCTCATCTTCGGTTCAGTGATGAATTCAGGTGGAGTGATACGATAAGCTGTCTGTTTTCAGGGTGAGGGGGTTCAAACCCAATGCCTGCAGCCGGGGCTGTTTTCTTCCAGTGGGAGGGGCCAAGCAAGCCAGTGTCACGGTGTTACTGTGCTATACATAAACAGACTGTTGGTCGTGAGATGATCGAAGCCTCTTCAACAGGACATGAATGTACTAGTGTTCGGGGCTTGAATCGGAGGTCAAAGGTCAGTAAAAGCCCCAACAAGCAAAAAAAAAAAAGGAAAAAAAAGAAGCACTAGTTCTATGTGGCCCGACCCCCTGCTGAGCCAAAGAATGACCCTCTACCATCAGCTCCCCTGTTTTCTCTCCATGCAATAACCTCACATATCAACACAGACACACATAACCTGTCCACCATTCGCTCCATAGGAACCCAATTTATGACGGGAATTGGCCTCGGATGCTGATTAGCGTGTCGTCCAGCGACAAGTATGCACCTAAATGTCAGCTTTTTATAACAAACGCAAGAGGACCAACAGCAGCAGATGTGTTTAGCTCTTTAGTGTCTGGAACAGGATGTGACAGGTTGGAGTCTCACACCTGAGGACGAACACATCACCAGCTCACAAGTTGTGTCTTAGAGTTTAAAAAAAACAAACAAACGAAAAAAAAACAAAGAAGTTGTCCAGCATAGCAAAAAGGACTCCTACCATCCAACTGTCCAACATCCTTGATATATATGCACACACACATACACACACACACACACACACACACACACACACACACAGATATAATCCACCTGAGCAGGTTAATATTCTGGGGGAGGGGGGGAGGGGGGAGGGGACATCGGGGGGGGGGGGGGAGGGGACATCTCCATCATCCAGTGTGTATGAGTTGTGTAAATGTTCATAGAGAAAAGAGAAAAATGTTTAAAAAATGCAAGTGATTGACTATTAAGACAAAATGTAGTGTTATACATGTAAATGTGTTTCATTTTAAATAACAGCAATGGAAAACATTAAGTAATAGGAAACCATATCGTATGAATTTCATTGCAATGGAATCGTCGGTGTACCATACGAGGCGTGACGTTATCCCACGCTGTCAGATTTGTATATGATGATGTAATTTAAAGATTATATTCTATTGTAACTGTACAACTGTGTTGAGTTTGACAAAACGAGACCTAACCACGTTGAGGCAGTAAAAAGGTGTACATGTACAATGCTTTTTTTATGTTGATGATCTCTTCCTTATGCACACAGGGGGACAGCAGCCCCCCGTATTAGCGGTCTAGACGATGTATGTTCATAGTTAGTGATGTACTTTTATCTCCTAACTGGTGTAGTGCCTGTTCATCTTGATGTAACAAGAAGTTCATTTAAATATGCATAAAGAAAAAAAAAGATAATGATCACGGATTATACTGATGATAGTGATGAAAAACCCAGATCAAATTTGTTGTGGTGGTGTCAATATTGCGATATTGGTATGAAAGGGAAACAAGTTTGTTGAACAACTTCGTGTCTGTGTGGTTTTTGTGCAGACTCTCTAGTGGGGCTCTTTAGTGGGGGGGCATGTGCAGTTCCACTCATTGCCAGCAGGTGGCAATAACACACAGTACAGAAAATCCTCGACAAAAACAAAAACAAACAAGCTCTCGAGTGCTTTGGACATTTCCCGACAAGTGGTCTGATCCCTGAACCAATAAAGTCACCGGCTGCGTGAGCGCGGCTGAGCGGCCTCGATTTTGTTACATGTCTCCGTTGCTGGTTGTTTGCGCAGGTTGCGTGTTAGCATTGGCGCCGCAGTGTGGTTCCGGGTTTGATTGTGGTCATTCCTCAACCAAAAGTAGGTCCGGATCACCGACTGAATCTAAAAATGGTCGTAGCATCCGTGACGTCACCCATGGGTTTCTGCAGAGTGCTGATGGGGCTCGTAGTGGGCGGTTCCCTCGTCGGCCATCTTGCCGATGCCTAACTCCTCCTTCTTCCTGGTTCATCCGAAAACCGGGCAAAGAGGCGGAGCACAGGTAGAGCTGGGGGTGGGCCCATGGTGCCACTGCAGCATCCACATAACAGGTCACTCAAGAGGCCACGCCCTTAATTATGTGCAGCTTCAAAACCTCGATAGAGTGAAAATAAGGAAGTTGGCAAGTGACAGTTGTCACAGGAAAACATGTGACTGATGAAAATGCTCTTAAGTTGAGCATTTTAACAAGGGAGTCTATGGGGATTGACTCACTTTTGGAGCGCAGCCTCAAGTGGCCACCCTGTGAACTGCACGTTTTTCCACTGCCGTATGGGACTCATCCGTAAGTTGCTCCTTGGTCTGTACGCACCAAATGTCCCATAAGACTTTCCCTAAGTAAACACCACGGCACTAGGTTATGAAATCATACAATCTTCCGTGAAAAACAAGTACGAAAATAAAAGCCTCATTAAAACGAACGAATTCAGTCAATAAGATATATGACTTGTTTTGATACAAGTAATAAAGTAATTATCTGTGATTACGAATTGAAATCCACTCATTTTGGTGGGCGAGTAAAAAACGGCCAGAGTAGACTAGAAGCAGAGCTGGCACAGTAGTGACTCGTGACTCACTCTAGTGGTTAAAAAGGGGTATGGCAACGCATGACTCCTAGGCTGTTATTCTTTGGGACGACCCTCAGTAAAAGTTACTTGCTTTATTCATCTTAAACGTAAACAATTGCATTGAAAGATTGAGGAAAATTTGAAATGGCAGGCCTGATGAAATATTCGACTATGTTTGGAATTGCTCTGCAACTTCTGAAAATTCTTGACACCTGGTGATATACCTGGAAGTGTCACTTAGAGAAACACATATATCTTAAAGGAGCAGTATGATCTTTCTCTTTCCTGCAAGAAACCAATCTGTATAAATAAATATACATATAGCTGGAGTTAGCTTAGCATGAGGAGGCTGTTGCCTCCAGTATTCAAAGCACAGACATGTCTGGTTTAGTTTCATCAAATTTTCTGCAGGAAAGAGAAAAATCCTTTCGGATGAGACAAAAAAAAAAAAATTCCTTCGAGAAACCAAACCTCACTAACGCAAAATTTGAGTGCTAAAGACGAGAAGGAGACAAATAAAAATAAAAATCCACATTCTAAGAATTATAAGTATCATAGGCAGGAGTGCATGTCTGTGTAGGCAGTCTTTACAAGGGACAGCAAAGATCCAATACAAAACTAAGAGCGTCCATGAGTCCATGTTCTTCCTGTATGTCCAGCATATCTGTGGTCCAGCTCCCCTGAGTCTGATCCTCCTCCTCCTCCTCTTCCTCATCATCATCATACCGGCTTGACAAACTGGTAGACCAGCCTGCGGGAGACGTCGGGCTTCCGGATGATTCCCTTCTTGTAGTACTGACGTATGGAGCGGCTCAGTTTGTCATAGTTCATGGCCGGGCGGTTCTTCCTGATGCCCCACAGCTGCGCCACGCGGGCCGAGTCTTCGATTTTGAATATTCCTGCGGAGAGGGGAGGGAACGAGGGTCAGCGTTGAGCTGCATGCCAATCGAACCGTCATCAGCGTTACTGGTTAGCACGTTCGCACGGTAAGACGTGTGGTATGCGTGCGCACATACGAGATTTCGTTGCGTTCTAATCGTCTCCAAGTAAAAGCTGCAGAGGAATGTCAGGTGCAACGGGGCAACCTCACCAGTTGATGTCACTCAACCCTACAATATTATTGCTTTCAAACAATTTTGTTTTGTGTCTTTGTTTTTTGCTTTGCTTTGCTTTGCTATGCTTTGTTTTGTTTTGTTTTGCTTCTTTTTTTATGTTGGTTTGTGTAGCTTTGTGTAGCTTTGTTTAGCTTTGCTTTGCTTGTTTGCTTGTTTTGTTTTGTTCCATTTGCTTTGCGATGTTTTGTTTTGCTTCATTTGGTTTCATCAGCTTTTCTGTGTTTTGCTTTGTTTTGTTTAGCTTTGGTTTGCTTTGTTTTGTTTAATTTGCTTTGATAGGTTTTGATTTGATTTGTTTTGTTGTTTTGTAGTTTTGCATCGCTTTGCGTTGCTTTGCGTTGCTTTGCGTTGCTTTGCGTTGCTTTGCGTTGCTTTGCTTTGCTTCGTTTTCTTTTGCTTTGCTTTGTTTCACTTTGTTTTGTTTCATCAGTTTTGTTCTGCTTTATTTTGTTCGTTTAGCTTTGCTTGGTTTTGTAATGATTTCCAAACAAAGACCGTAACGTGAACCGTGTTCTCCCCGTACCTGAAGTCATTTTTCTTTTTGCATAAAGCCCCTAGTGGTTGATTAGAGTCGTTCTCCCTTTCGAGTTATAGCTCCTGTCACGCAGATGTTTGCAGTCTAATCTGTTGTTTTTTTTTAATGCCCTGTGAAGCAGAGAGATGTGTTTGACTTTTCATTTGAATATTGTGGGAACTCCAGAGTAACATTAGATACTATTCAAATATTCAGTATTCGATAAGCACACACAGTACTATCGTATTCAGGGATTATTTTTCTTACCTTTCTCTTTGTTGAGCCAGCGGATGCAGCGGCTGTACTGAGGTTTGAGGAGCAGCTCCTGGAGGAACTGCCACAGGTGGATGGGCTGACTGGAATATGTGCACATCACCTCTGACCAGGACTCCGCCTCCACTGCTGAGACATCAACCAGCACTATGGATTAAAGGTGCAGTGGGCAGGACTTTGGTGGTTTTTGTCACTTAGATATATACAAATATTACAAAACAATTACATGCTGATATTTTCCTTCATCTATAGTCACCTAAATGTATACTTCCCCCCCCCCCCATTACCCTTAATAAATGAGCCCATGAATGCATATTTACATGAGGGAGTGGGTCCTCTCTACAGGACCCGCCATGTTTTTACAGTAGCCCAGAGTGGACACACTAAACATCTTTTGAGTTTGAATGACACCTGAAGTCTACCACAGGTTCTCCTTCATGCTCAGAGGGGTGAGGGTGATGGAGACAACGTGCAACTTCACCTCTAGGTGTCACCAACGTTTACACACTGCACCTTGAAATCATGTCAGCTTCTTGAACCTGAATGATTCTCTGAGTGACAAACCCTCAACTTACCAGATTTGCTCTCCTCCGGTATGTGACGTTCCTTCATGGCTGCAGCTGACGTCATAAACAAGACAACGAACGAATGAATGAATGAATGAATGAATGAATGAATGAATAAATCCAGCTGCAGTTTCTAATCTCGTGCCTCTGCTCCTTCCTGTGCGGCGCTCACCATATCTCCAGATGTCCAGATGGGCGAACAGCATGTCTCCGAACTGCAGGGAGCGCTGTCTGAAGTCGGCCTCGCTCATGGAGCACAGGTCTCTGCCGCTCAGCTCCTGGAACATGGTGCTGACCTGTGGCAGCCGGTACAGGTGCTCGGTCCAGAGGAGCCACTTCTGAACGTGCACACAGCTCCAGTCCAACGGGTCTGCAGACACAGACAAGGTGTTTCACCTTCATTCGTTTCTATCCATCCAACTGTCTGTGTGTGTGTGTGTGTGTGTGTCTGTCCGTCTATCCATTCATTCATTCATCCACCCATCTATCAGTCTATTGATTCATCCATCCAACTATCCAACTATCCACCCACCCACCCAACCATCCATCCATCCATCTATCTATCTATCCATTCGTTCATCCATCCATCAGGCCGCCCACCCTTCCATCCACCGACCCGCTCATCCATCCATCCATCATCCATCCGTCTATCTAACTATCTATCTATCTATCCAAGCATCAACCCAGCCACCCATCCATCCATCCATCCACCCATCCATCTATTTTTCTATCCATCCATCCATCCGACTATCCATCTAGTATGACCCCTGACCTCTCCCTTCCATTCCAAGCATGTAGTAGAGTCTATGGTGGCCTGTAGTTGTCATGAAAACTCAAACTAAGTTTAGTTTGGCCTGATGTAAATATACGTGGCTCAAAAAGGCTTTTTATACAAGGCTTTAAAAACATCAGTATGATTCATTCATGTTCCAGGTTTGACGCTAGAAATGGAAAATCACCTGAATGTCACACACTGGACCTTTAAGTAAAGTAGGTGACAAAGACAAACATTGAAGCGCACATTGAACAATCTCCAGGCTCTGGATGACACCTCACTTCATGAGAAGTGAAGATGATCTTGTGTCAACATGGGAGTTTGCACAAGGTGGGCGGAGCCTCAGAGACTCACAGGTGTCGGTTGTGTCAGAGCAAACAAAGGGACGGAGGCTTCGAAAGGGAAGCTCTGAATCAGACTCTAACTTCTGCCCAGGCAGCAGATCTTTTATTTTTTTAAATTTTTTTTTTAATTCAGTACGAATTGTTTTACCTGGCGTGATGTTGAGCAGCTTGCACGCCGTGTCCACGTCCTTCATCACCTCCCCCACCACCATGCTCTGGACCTGCTCCAAGCAGCGCTCCTCCAGCTGGACCTCAGCCTCGGAGGGGGAGTCGGGGGCCAGGCAGGGGGCCGGGGGGCTGGGCTCCAGGGCTCTGCAGGGCAGGGCAGCGGGAGCTGGGGGCTCCAGCACCCAGGGGTTCTCCTCCACCACCAGGCGGTCGTAGCGGGGCAGGAAGGCCCCCGGCCGGATGAGCTCGGGGAGCTCCAGCAGGCCCCAGGGGGCGCCGCTGTCCGCCGCCTGGTCCAGCCAGGCGGTCCGGGGGTTGGAGTGGCCGATGTAGAGGAGGGAGCGGGCGGTGCAGCCCGTGTGCTCACCACCTGGACTCCCCATCGTGGTGCTTCGGCTGCAGGCAGAGGAGAGCGATGAGGTGTTTTGAAAATGCGGAGTGAGCGAAGAGTGACACTTTGTGGGGTGAGACACAGCCAGTGGCAGCGACACCATGTTCAAACAGCAACAAGCCCAAAGTAAACCTGACATTTGTTGGCTCGTATTGACTTTGCAGAAAACTTTCTCCCAAACAAGGAATCGGTTGTTTCGTGCTCAGCCCACCGGAGTGTGTGCGACAGTTGAATCAATGGAGGCCATTCTTTGTCTCTCAGAGTGTCTCCAGCGCACGATGTGTCCGATTTAGTGACACCTGCTGGCCGATCCTCTCACTTAATGAGGCGCCAAGGGGCGAGCAAGTGATATGAATTTACCCCGCCAAGGGTTTTTGCGGGTCGATGAAGTGAAGACTTCGATCAGAACGACTTTTGATATCTAACCTTTGGGGCAGGCGAGTCAATCTCAGTTAGTTCACGGTCCAGTTTGGCCTCAAGTGGGCGGGGCCAGTGAATTCATGGCTTAACGAACAATGAACAATGACAACTCCATGTTTTCCCCTTTGTTTGACTGCAAAAAAGTACTTTTGTGAGTTTGATGACATTTTGTACAATGCTTAATAACATTTGAATTAATAGTTATTATTCAATTAATTCATCATCTCAAATTGAATAAACAAAAGGTACATTGTGTAGGGTTTAATGACATCTAGTGGTGAAGTTGCATGCTGCAGCTGAATACCCCTCACTTCACCTTTCAGAATGTTTAATGTGTCCATTCTGGGCTTCTATAAAAGAAAACATGTCTCCAACTCTGAGATCGTGGATACAGAAACAGAAAGATGATCAAAGTCTTGTTGGAAAGTAAAAAACGAATGTCTGTTGAAACATTTATTTTGTTACAAAGTGACACGGGAGAAAATCTCCTCAGCTTGTGGAGATGAATCTGAGGTTAATCTCTAAGGAGTGTGTGATAGAACACAACAGGCAGGGCGGGACACACACACAGCTGCTGGCTGCTGGTGAGTAAGAGAGGGTGGGAGTAGCACGACGGGACGCTAAGTTTCATTTTATTATGATTTTATCTCATACAATTGTTTTTCATGTAACTGTATTCATACTAAAGATACACTTTTCCCAAGCCCTTTTAATGCGTTTTAAATATTTCATTATTGTTCTTTTATTCTATTTTATTTGAGCTTCTTTCATTATTATCATTCTTCTTATTCTTATTCTTCTTATCATTATTATTAGCGTTGTTATTATTATTATTATTATTATTATTATTATTATTGTTGTTATTATTATTATTGCTGTTGTTGTTGTTGTTGTTATTATTGTTATTATTATTCTTCTTCTTATCATTATTATTATTATTATTATTATTATTATTATTATTATTATTGTTGTTATTATTATTATTGCTATTATTTGATAGAAGTAGCTCTATCATTGGATCTCATGCACAGTGACAATAAGGTCTTTCTATTCTATTCTATAAAGACAACATGCTGGTTGTTATTTCCAGGCAAGTGGACCAATCCAATCACTTGTCATCAATTCAAATAATCTTCAAAAGAACAACACCTAATATCGATTTAAGAAAATAAAACTACGAATGATGACGTCCTCTATGAGTCCCAATTCTGTCCAACGTGTAAATGCTCGATTTACATATCGGGTACAGTAGATGAACAAACAAACAAAGGAAAGATAGCAAAGCATCACTGCAAGTGTATTTCAAACTCTTTCATTCCAAATGGAGAGAGTGTGTGAGGTCGGTGCAGCCGCAGCACATCTCTGTCTCCCTCCTTCCCCTGGCCTCCGGGCACGAGCTGTTAACATGTTAAGCTCTGACTAAAAAACTTGCTCGTCCAGGTGACAGTTTCTCTCTGGAACAAACGTGTGTTCTCTCTCTCTCCCTCTCTCTCTCTCTCTCTCTCTCTCTCTCTGTCACCCATATAAAAGCTGCGAGTAGATGAAATCACGCATCTTGTTTTCTCTGTCCTGTTATTGTTCTATGTGGTATTTTTTTTTTAAGTTCAAGGTTCTAGAACCCGCTTGACGTGGAGGCTGGGATGAGGGATTCACCTGCAGCACCCGCCTTCACCGTCACGCATCTCTAAATCCCACACACTGCACCTTTAATGTTGCATTTACTAGCCGTTCTGCATATGTGGCTCTGTTCCAATGAGTCTGTGCGGACGTGCGAGTTTGTTTCTGTTGACTTTAACACTGAGTATTATTATTCATCGTATGTCTATATTGTACATAGACATCAGTTTGCGTCGCCTGCCGTTTAAAATGGAGTCTGATGCCGAGCACCATGACATCCAGGTCAGTCTTAATGAACGGATGAATCCTAATAAAGGCTACTGAAGGTCAATAAGTCGACAGACAAATGATACATTATGTAAATACAACAAAGGTATGTCATGCATCATGTCGCCATGTGTGTGTGAAGTATTGTTGTATTGTTGTATTGGCCAGTAATTGACAGTATTCTCAGATGTAGTGTAACTACACCAGCAAGTGTGTGAGGACGAATAGGTGAAATTGTAACTTGACTTTATGAAACAATATATATATATATATTATCGTGATATCAAAGAAATGACTCAAACTTCATCTTGAGGCCAAACGTTGTCATTATACGATATATACTAAGATAAATACTTTCATTTGACTTGTGATTCATTCTTTTTTTCAGATATTGAAGTTGAAAGTATGACTTTGGTATTGTCACTACTATTCTTTTGCACAACAACAACAACAGAAATGTGAAACTGAAACAGGTAAACAAACGTCAGCCATCTTGTTTACACTCGTGCTTTTCCCACGTTGACAAGTGAAAACATTGCCACAGTAAAAACCCTTTTGTGGTCTAAGTATTACGTTTATATCTCCATTATTATGAAATGATGACATTGTAAATTAGAATGAATTACGAATACTTATAATCAGGATTAGTTCAGTGTTTACATCAAACTGGAGAAAACTGACTTTCAAAATAAAAGGACTCAAACATCTTAACTAATCAGTCATTAGTGAGTTTGTTTCGAAACAGCACGAATGACACGATGGAGAGCGAGATTATTCTGGACAAACTTTGAGATAAGTGTTTATTCAATTGACTTAAATTGACAATTAGGAATCTTTAACCTGGATTACAAGATGTGAAATATTAATCAACAGCCCCTGGGAACTAAAATATTGTTTTAATTTGCGTTTAAATGATCCATGTTTAGTTTTGTTGCATCACAGGATCAAAAGCAGATCAATGGATCATGATTCTTCCACTTTTGCTCAGATTAAGAACCTAAAATTCACCGAAGAGAAGTGATAGCAGGTGATGTGGATGACGTCATAATCAATCAATCAATTAAAGTTAGAATAACAACAACAAAAGGAGCTGTATCAGTGTGAAATCCAGTCTCTTACCTCGTCAGTGTTTGGAAAACGTGGCCTCGGCTGCTTGTCCTGAACTCAGTCCGACTCTGCTCCTTCGGTCTAACCCTCAACCTTCTCTCTCTCTCTCTCTCTCTCTCTCTCTCTCTCTCTCCCTCTCTCCCTCAGGTGAGGATGCAGCGAGTGTAGGTCTCCTCTCCCTCTCCTCACAGCTGAATCACTCAGGTTCTCTCTCACTCGCCCTCCGCTCTGTAGGACTCTCTCTCTCTCTTTGGACGCTAGACTGTTCATGTCATATCAATTGGGAGAGAGAGGGTGTGTCTTGACTGCAAGTGCCTACTTAATAATAACTTGGGGCAGTATTAACACAGAGTTCCTTCAGTAAACACACTGGGTGACTCTTAACAGACTGGGCCCTGCACGGCCCCCGGGGTGGTACGGAGGCTGTGGGGGGCATCTATTGGTTTATTAGTCATTAAGTGGGGCAGGTTTTTGAAGAAGTATTAGAATTTTTATTTACTGCAGACACACTGAAGCTGAGGGAATAATACATGCAAATTTTTTTTTTATTGTTTAAGGTCCAGAAAGAAATGAGACCTGCAGGAAATGTTGAATAAAACGTGAATCATATGAAGTATTTGTCTGGATCAGCACAGTTTCTGTGCATTTAGTTAGACTAGAGTAGAGTCTCCTTTATTATGATTTATTTTTGGAATTTTTATTTAATTGTTTGCAATATATTTATTAATTTTTGATTCTTTATTATTTTTACAAACAGTTTTTAATAGATTCAATTTATCATTATCTATTTATTCATATTCACTGTCATTGTACACTATTTTATGTCGTTCTTATTCATTATTGTTTTTTATCCAGCATTTTATTTCATTGTACACAAAAATTAATTAATATTGATTGATAATAACAATGATAGTACTTTTTTTTAATTGTACAAAGTATAAAATAAGAATAAAACAGAATAAAAGGAATATAACAATATACACATGATTGCATGAATAAAACAAAATATCACAATGTGAAAAAATGGACAGATATTATGGTTTGAAATAAAAATCTGTTGGTAACAATGGATACAATAAGCTCTTTCTAAAAGTGTTGGAAAAGTTGCGTAACTGGTCCCAGTTTGAGAGACAGAGTGGGACTGATATGATCGAAACTACTGGTAAAGGTCAAAGGTCACAACGGGGTGAAGCATCATCGATGCGAGATGAGTTTCATCTCAACATGGACAGAAAAAGGTGAATGAAACTTCATGGTGCAGGTTTTTCATTGCGGGAGGGAAGAGGATGTTGGTGATGTGTCCAACAAAGACTGTTGTTGTTATAAAGTGTCAGGGCTGTGATGGGATGTCCTGACACACACTGAGCATTGACCACGACATGTGTGCGTGTGTGCGTGGGGGGGGGGGGTGACTTGTAAAGAGCAGATTCCCAAACTCCAGGAAAAGTGGAATAACTGGTCCTGAGAGAGATAGAGCGAGAAAGAGAGAGAGAGTAAGAGACAGTGAGAGAGACAGAGACAGTGTGAGAGAGAGAGAGCGAGTAAATGTTTGCTTAAACTAAACAGTCATGTTTATTAGGTTGTGTTGAAATATTCCAAAGAGCTGCAGCCAAAGTGTTCATCAACATAAATCATCCTCAAATTATCATATTGTAATTTTAGAAACTGAAGCTGTGGCTTTCACTTTCCACAGTTTCTGTTGCACACCTTTTGTCTCCTGCATTGCCTCCGTGTGTGTGTCGTTTATCCGCGTGATATCGTACCAGGCTGCTGCTGTGACCCTTTAATGTCCCCAAGGGCAATTATAGAGTCTCCCTTATCTTATCTTAAATTGTTTAGTTAAGCTTATTGTAACTCATTGTAGCTTCTCTCGTCTCGTTGTATTGTATCTTGTCTTAGCACAGCTGATCTTACCTTGGCGTGGTGTATCTCATCCCATCTTATCTTATCTTAGTTTAGTTAAGCTTAGCTCAGTTTAGTTAATGAGCTTATTGTGTCACATATCATTCCACCGTATCTTGTCTTATCTTAGCATATCTCATGATAACGCCTTTTGAATTTCAATGAGAACTGAATAAGGGTGAGATGTTTATATCCAGATGAAACATGCAACTTCATCACGGGACGTCACGAAATCCTTAAGCGCTATATCTTTAAAGGTACAGTGTGTAGGATTTGGTGACATCTGTCGGTGAGGTTGCATATTTCGAGCATGCGGGAGAAGCGGTGGTAACCCTGGGTTGTCCCAGATGTTTGCTGCATCCACTCTGGGCTATTGTAAAAACATGGCGGCCCCCATAGGGTTAGGGGTAGGTATAGGGTTATGACGTAAATATACATTAAAGGGCAGTTAAAGGTCATATAGTGGGGTGATTATACATTGGTACAACTGTCAGGATGTCATTGTTTCGTAATCTTGTTACCACAGATAGAAGTGATACAAAAAAATTTAAAAAATGACAATGAAATCTTACACACTGCACCGTAAACTTTGATTGAACATTTTGAAAATTGAGAAATGGGTTTCATGCAACTGCCTGAAACAACTTTTTTCAGCCGGTGGCATATTTGCAATGAGTCATTCATAAGTGAATGTGGCCGCCTCTCATACTCCACCTGTGTGTTTCTGGCTGCAGGTCACAGCTGCATGTAAAACTCACAGGCTCAATAGACCCTTCAAATGCTGGGGCTCCTTCAGAGAAGCAGCTTTTAGCATTTGACCAGTAAACCTCCAGGCTATCGTGTAATCGGACCCCGCCTTTTAATGCAAAAAAAAAGGGGGGGGGGGAGGAGATGTGGGGGTGGGGGTTGGGGGGAGCGGGGGCAGTTAATGCACAGGTCATTGTCTCTGCCTGAGAGAAGAATTTTTAGCAGCATTAACCGCTGATAGAAATATAAATGTCTCGTCAACCTTATGGTTTGTTTTGACAGGGTGTGAAAAGTGCTGAGAAGGTGCAGGAGCTGTAAATGTCATGTGGGCCCTCCAGTGCTGTGCTACATGTTAATGTGCTCCATAAAAAAAAAAACAGCCTGTTTTTATACAGCGCAGAGTCTGGTTGTTTGCTTTACAAACTTCAGATCAAGATCCAGTTAAGATAATGATGCTTTTATGAGCGAGAGAATCCAGAACAACGCTCTATCATCTGGATGTGTCTTTGGGCATTTTGGAAAATCTCTTGTGTTCATAAAATAGATTATTATAATGACCTCGGTCACACCAGACCAGCAGAAGACGCTCAGCAAGAAAGTATAGACAATCGCTGCTGAAGGTGAGAGAGGATTTCATTTCATTTAATTTGATTTTATTCAATGTAACATTATTACTATTATTGTTGTGGTTGTTCTTGTCAGATATCCAGATGTCTCAGGATAATAATAATAATGATTATCATTTTTGTTATTATTATTTTTAGTAGTAGAAAATCTTTGCTTGTGTTGTAAGTTGCTTTGGATAAAAGTGTCGACCAAGTGAATTGTAGAATTGTAGCAGTCGCACCAGTGTTGAAATAGCTGTTTACAACTATGAGACCTTTTTATTTGTGTTGGTCCTCTCTTTGGAGGCAGCCATCTTGCACCGCCATTTTTTTTTTCAGTTTCCGTGAGTGGACAAACTCAACCCTTTTTTCATGTAATAAAAACGACATGCCGAACATACGACTCCGATCAAGCGCTTGCACACATGACACAGAGTCCCCAGGAAATTCAGCTTTCAGTGATAATTTAATCATACAAACATTCATCAAACATCCACACGGGAAACACGCTTTCATTTGTTCATCTGTTTGCACGTTCTCACTCTCCTTAATGTGCTGTTTTAATAGTCTAATGCCAACTGATTCATTCTGCAATCTGACCAGTGAGAGCTGCAGAGAGAGACATCACACTCACAACAAGATGCACCCAGCACACGATGAGGCGACAGCGACGAGTCAGGGGAAGCATTTAGCGTCAACGGTTTTGGGACGAGAGACAAAAATGCCATTCAGTTACACAACAAAGAGCCCAAAGATTATGGACTCGCGTTATTGGCTGTTATGGTCTCGCTGTTGGGGCTGTGTCAGCCCCGGGGGCGCAGACGTGGTCTTATAGTAAAAAAAAAATAAATAAAAGGTTGAACACTGTGGCTCTGTGGGGTGACAGATAAAATCACAGAGCTGATTAAAGCCTTCGGGACTCAACTGTGGAGGAGGGCAGTGCGCACAGACCCCGCAGGTCATGTCACCCAGTGCATAGTAGATCAGCCTGTTAGTGCAAGTGAACAAAGCCCAAAACAAATCCTCAAGAAAACACCATGTTTACTGTATCTGATGTGAGTAAAGGTACAGTGTGCAGGGGTCAATCTGCAGAAACAGAAAGTGATTTCCTATCGGTGTATAATGTTCTGACACGAAGATTGTTTATGTTTTTTGTTTCCTTAGAATGAGTCGATTATATCCACATGTGAGCAGGTCCTCCGCCATGTTTCTACGGAGGCCAAGAATGGACAAATGGGGGTGAGGATATCTAAAAAGATTAGGAAATGGTGGAAAGATAGATTTTCCTCAATCGTGTAATTCAAAAAGTGATAGTCTCTTGATTTTAAGGGGAAATTTGTCAAGCATTTTATTCATTTTTTAATGATTACTGCTTAAAGCCAATATAACATACATGGTTTTGGGTCATATCAATGAGGGCTGGCATGAAGGTCTCATGCCTGTGGTGTTAATGTGTTGTTATTCAAATCAAAGATGATGTATAGAGAATTTAGGAAAGTTTCTCTTTTTGAATTACATTACAGGAGAAAAAATAATTTTCACCACCATGTTCTGTATTTGTTGTATGGAGGCCATTACAGAGTCTTAACCACAAGATGCAACTAAATTCTACGCACTAAGCCTTTAACCTTATGACAGAGATGAAAAGGGGGGGAAAAATTGGTAAAATATTATTGTCATGTCAGTTCATTGTGAGCAGATCTTTAACAAGAGATGGGGAAAGTGTACAACAACAACCATGAAAGTGACACTTCAATGCAAATGCAGAATGTAAAATGTTTGACTTAATGACATCTCCCATGATTTTCTACATTCATCAGATACATTCGACTTAATGTAACAAATGTCCAGATATATCTATATATCATTTAAAATTCAATTTGATGTCTTATTTTGTGGTTTAGTTGAATCCAAGCATATAAAGCTGAATCTTATATCAAGACAACAACTGGGGGAAATCTCAAAGACTGTATTATTATGATAGAAAAGATGCTAATATTGCTCTAATATTTCAAAAATGATCCATTTTCCTTGTGTCAGCAATGACTTAATTTAATCAAATAAAATCACATGTGTCTTATTGGCTCTAAAATTTTGTCCCAGTAAAAAATAAATGTAAGCTTAATAAACCAAATCTCACACCTTGACATCTTTGTCTTTAAGTTATTGCTGACTCCCTCCACTGGAGGAAAATTGCACTGCATCTAAAATTGCAGCAGCAATAATACTAATAGCATAAAATGTATGAAGTCATGTTGAAAAATACTGATAAAATTGACTTTAAAAATGAGCTTTGGATATATTTCTGGAGGATGTGATGATCGTAAGATAAAAGTAAATGGAGATATACGGTCAAAATCAAACTTTGAGAAAGATTGTAGAAGATTTAGTTAAAGGGAACTGATTCAAACACTGAGCAACAGAGGCAGAGCAGAAACTGGAGAATCAGTTGGCAAAAAAAATGGCTTTTCCTCCAAAGTCTTTCTTTCAGGTTGCATTATGCACACACTTACACACACACACGCGCGCGCGCACACATATTTACTAAATTTCACAAAGATACTTTCCTGTCCATCACCATTTCATTTGCACTCTGACAGCTAAAAAAAATCAGAAAAAAAAATTATCACTCAAAAAGACTCATAGCACTCTTTTTTTGTTTTTAACTTAGCATTCACACGTGCATACAGTGGGTGTGGGATGTTAGCTGAGGTGCACGTCAGGGGCGTCGGGCCTCCGGTTCCTCCAAATAGGGCTGGACTTTGCATAAAGTGTTTTTGAATCTCCGGCAGCTTCTGATAAAGCCTGGTCTTTCTCTCTCCAGAGGTACGGTTTGGTGCCGCAGCACCATGTAAAGTCCCATGTTTTAAGAGTGCCCGAAAGGATACGACTCCTGTATACCCTGCGAGGGAGGGAAAGTGTTAGAAGACAGAGCGCGATGCAGCGGGATTCAGTGGAGTCTCAACGAAAAAAAAAAGAAAAAGAAAAAACTATTTGTGCAGCTTTTTTCTCAGACAGTTATGAAAGAAAAGTAAAACAAAAATAAAAATAGAATAATTGATCATTTACAGTGTTTAGTGAGACAAACTGAGAAATTCCAATTTGTTAATCAAAAACTAAACCTGTTGATAATTTAAAGGTGAAACTGTTTGAGAACCGCTTGTATGATTCATCTTGAACACGTTCAGCCTGTGTTACTTCAACACCGGATAGAACAATCCCTATTGGAAAATGCAAATATACATACCAACCAAATTAGTCGTATCAAGTGATACACTAGCATTGTAAGCTAGCTCAGGATGCTAACTTACATCAAGAGTCAAGCCATTTGCTTTTACTATTTTTGAAAAAAACTTATTTCATTTGTTCTGTCATTTCACATATAGAAATTTAAAGGGAAAGGTCCCTTTAATCAATCACATCATTCTTCTTACCTGGTTATAAGAGACTACTGATAGATTGCTTTGTAGACTGTTTGCTACTAGATCCACAGAGTTGTGTGAGAGTCCGTTCTGGTCTTGTTGTAGCTGGTCAGCGTTTCCCTGCCAATGCTGCTCCGCGACCCTGTGACCACTGTCGTCATGGAGGCTGTTGTTGTTGCTGTTGGGGCACTTGCTTTTCCCTGGCGAGGCGAACGGGTTGTAGTTTCCCTCCAGGTTGCGGTGAGGTTGAGTGTTGAACTCCGCTTGGAAGGAGGAGAGCTGCTGCGTGACGCCGAGGAGGCCTCCCACCTCCACGCTCAGGATCACCCAGATCACATCTGTCCCCAAAGACATACAATGTCATTATAATATACGATACATAATGTCCATGAAATACAATTTAAACTAAACCTTTCAGCTGGCTTGAATTAAATAGGACCATCCATCTCATGTATCCTTGAAGATTATTACTGCTCCGGGTCTCTTGTTCCTCTCACTGTTTTGAAGCCAATGAGACACTGATGGTGTTAGGGAATGAATTATGGCTGCTATGAATAACTTAATAAAATATTAAGGTTAAGTATAATTCATCCCTCAACACTGCTTCATTTGTAAGTGAGTGAGGCCTGAGGGACTTCCTGTTGGGACCAGTATTGAGCTAATGAAACAAATCCGTACAATTGCAGTAAACGCGAACAGAATTACCTGGCACTTGATCTTGAATAGTGAGTTTTCCCAAATGCCCACTATATCTGCATGTCCGGTTAAATAATGTAGTAGCAACACGATAGCTCTCAGAAGGATGTCTATTTCTGTGCCAATGGGACGTATGAGCAACAAATCCTCACGACTAAAACGCTGGAATATTTGACAGTTGTGCAGCAAAAGTCATAATGCTATGCAAATAAATGATCTGATGTTGATGCAATGGGTGATTCAATGACTAATAAGTCCTGTTTGTCAGTGCTGTGTCATCCTCACCTCCAAAGTAAAGTCCTGTAGCGGTGCACATTCTCCACTGACCCTGGAACATGCCAGGAGACACAGGGCTCTGCATCTGCACACTGACATCCACCATTTCCTGGGGATCCAGAGACCTCACCATCACCATGTTTATGTGTCCAAACTGGTCCCCGCCAACATACTTCAGACAAACCCCAGGGGGCCACGATTCCGGTCCTGGAAAACACACACACACACACACACACACACACACACACACACACAAATATGCTGACTTGACATGTACGTAAGAGCAATTATTTAGGTTTGCAAGGTCTACCATCAGATCAGTGGTGTTACATGATTACTATTCCGGCAGACTTACCTGTGTTTTGTATCCTCCAGGTCTTTGTGAATGCTGTGTCTGGTGGAACGGATTCGCCCTCACCGATCGTCACATCCTTCACCAGGGACATACACGGTGCGCTGATGTTGGGACTCTCAAAGTCGTAGTAGGCTCCAATGGCTGCCTGTAAGTTCCTGGAGCGACAAGAGGGCAAAAAGAGGTGATTCAGCTGGCATCTCTAAAGGTGTAGTAATTTAAAGATTAAGGTAAACATGTAAATGTAAAACATTTGGACAGGTACAGTATCTCTACAACGCATCAATAACAAATGTAAGGTTCCCGAAAAGTAGTGTAGGTTGCTGTAAACTCTGCACAAAGTCCTTTGCTGTTGGACGGAGGGTGAAGGGCCAACTTTGACCGGTGTGTTTACAAACACCCACCGACAAATAGTTACTCTGTCCAATCATCAGACTTTATTTAGAATCACACCACACAATCTGTTCCAGCCATAAGTCTGTTGCAATAAATCTTAGATATATTGTCAGAGCAGCATGGAAGCTATTGAAAACCAACATTTTTTTATTTCTGATTCTCTATTCTTTATTTGTGTGATGGCGAATGATAATATTCACCTTTTATTATCTTAGGGCACTTACAAAGGATCCGAGTCCGTCATATTAAAGGCACCAGGAAGTTCCAAAAACAGCTGTATTGCAGTCATATTCAAGAAACATCACAGTTATCGTGTGAGTGAGACGTTATTTATAACATTACGATAGAATATTCAAGATGGTAGGTAGTTCATGGCAGGACTTCAGGAGTACTTGAATTTGCTGTTGTGGGCCACAACTAAAATGTCTGCAGAGAGATAAGAGACGAGGAGCTTCCCTGACGCGCAGCTCATCCATTAACCAGTGGGTTTTTTTTATTTTTAGCCAACCCGTCGGAGAGGAGCTATAACACGACATCACGTGATCCTTCTTACAGCCTGTACTGACCGTACACACACGGGCCTGTTGTCCTGTTAACATGGAGGGAAGATCTCTGAATAACCTAACGTGTTTGTTTACACCCAAGGACACGTTACTTCTAACTACAGGATGTGTGGAATGTGTCCGAAAATATGACATATAGAAAAATAGCATGTGAAAAGAATGGATATCCATATTTAACACGGTTGGAATCATCGGTGGGTGTGTTTCAAACAGCGCCCCTCAGGAGGACTCCATCACCGAACGACTCGACTGTTACGTA
>JAFBJT010109919.1:29475-93713 GCA_016785325.1 Chascanopsetta lugubris
CCACCCCTGCCCCGGCCCAGCCCGCTGTCCAGACGCAGGAGATCCTGAAGGCCTGGCAGCCGGCGGACAGTATGACCGGGCCCTTTGCCGGAGTCCTGTCGTCCTTTCACAGAAAACCCAACCCGGCCATCAAGACGAACCTGTTCTGAAGCACAGTGGGGGGGAGAGAGCAGAGGGACGTTCTGTGGTCTGCAGGGAACGGGGGGGGGGGTGGTAGGGGGTGAGCTGCTGCTGGTGGGAGTTGAGACTCACCCGTGATGATGAAGAGTTCATTGTAGCTCCACGAAGACAGACTGAAGAGCCACTGGTCTCCTCCCTCTCCCCGACATATGCAACTGTGCACATCCAACCTGCAAAACTCCACCTGGACATGGACCAGAGATCAAAGAGCAGACGGCTCCATTTAATGATGTAAAACTCTTCATGTACTTAAAACTGTTCCTCGTGTCATATGGAGAATTTGTGTCTTCAACAGTCCCTGTCTCTCACCCTCTCTCTCTGCTCTCTCTCGCTCGCTCTCTCTCCTGTTTACACCCACATTCCCACACTCACCCCGTCACAATGCACTTGGGCGAATGAGCATGGTGGTCAGGTACAGACTCAGAGCAGAAATCCAAACATCACGCTCAGACAAACTTAAACCCACACACAAGCACAACTTCCTCCACACACACACACACACTCACACACACACACACACACACACACACACACACACACACACACACAGCAGAGGGAAACAGCCCCCCGTCCCCCCCATCCCCCCCATTCCAATCTGTTTGTCCAGCAAAAACAGGGGCCACCAAATAAATCCAATTAGAGGAGTCGGGGTCCAGACTTGGATGGAAACATCCCCATTGCAATTTATCCATCTCCCCTTTCTTTACTGTATCAAGTCCTGACCCCACATACCCTCTCCCCCTCCCCCTCCCCCTCCCCCTCCTCCTCTATTATCCCATCATGCCATTCTCCATCAGACAGTGGGAGCTTTGTTGGCATCCAGCAAATTAGTGGAGCTTTCACGCGCCCTGTTGCATGTTTGGAGGAAGGTGAAGAGCGGAGTTTAAATTGACAGAAAATCAATTTGATTTTGCGCTAATTGTAAAAATGTTGGTGTCGTGCTACAACTGGTTTCCCACTGTCACCACTGCCTGAATTCTACTGGTTAGACTGGAGAGAATGGGAGATTCCACAGACTCTTACTGGACTCACTTTAACTCTCCTGTAGCCAACAAGTACGCAACCACCTTTTACAGCTGTACCCCGAGAAATTGAATTTGAAGATTGAATGATTGTATTTTTGTTTGTTTGTTTTGTTTTACTGTGTGTCCATTAAAGGTACAGTGTGTAGGGTTTGGTAACGACTAGAGATGAGCTTACATGATGCAGTTTAATACCTTTCACCTCATCCTTCACTTACAAGCATGTTACAGTGGCCTTAAGTTGTCCATTCTGGGATGCTGTAAAAAAAAAAATCCTCCATAACCAAGACCCGCCCCATATGGAAATATGTAGGACTCATGCTGGAGTAATGACAACAATACGATGGGATAAAACACCATTATTTCATCTAGATTTTACACACTGGACCTTTAACACCCCCACTTTGTTCTTCCCGGCCCTTATTTTGTGAGAGGCAAAAAAAAGAATTATTCCAACCAAACAAAAAAAAAGGGAAAAAAATGTATTTATTATTAATATTTTTTATTATATCTGTGGGTTTCTTTGAACTGCTCCATAAAATCCTGTAAGTGTAAATCCTGTAATTAGTAATATAAATATTAGCTAGACTTTTTTCTTATTGTTTCTCTCACATTGCTTTACAGACTTATTTCACTGCGACCGTGAGCATCTGTGTCGCCGGGCGGACACGGCCACGGAAACTATGAATCAACAGATGCTCTGGTGGACGAGAGGTTATAGCACTACTCTGAATATTCTAATAAATCAACATTATGGAACCACAGCTTCCTGTGTGCAATGATTCTTTGGTGTCCATCAGACTTGTGTATCTACAGAACTCTTGATGACTCCTCAAACCACTTTACAAAAACAGTTAACATTCACCCAGTCACACCAACACTCATACTGTGCATCTATTAGCAGCACTTTGTTTATCCATGAGTACATGGGGACAATGTGGGAATCGAATCCCCAACCTTCTGGTCAGAGGACAGCTCGTCTAGCCCCTCAGTCACAGCTGCCCTGAGTACAGCATGCTGGATTATTGGGTTTAAATTTGTAAACACAGTAGAATGAAAACTTAAATAATAAATAATCCATCACCCATTAGCAATATGTTACAAATGAGGAGGCATTAGAAGAGTTGTCTCTGACCAGAGGGTCAGGGGTTCAATTCCCACCCCTCCACTCCACATTCTGCAGATGAACACATCACAGTACATAATACAAGTGATTCATTTCAGGATGACTTTGAATAAATAAATATAAAGTAGTATCACTGTTTTTTCTGAAAAAGTAAATTATAATAATTGATGTATTTCCTTTTTACCGTGCTCTCTCTCTCTCTCGCTCTCTTACTCTTTCTCTCCCTCTCTCGCCCTGACTCATGCTGGTCTACGTCTCTTTGTCCACCACTCCTTCATCCTCACAGCTTTCCCTGCAAATAACAAAAACCAAAACAATTAGCAAATTTACAATAAAATAAGGAAAGATTTTAGATTTTAATTGAAAAAAAAATTACATGAACTTACATTAAGTTAACACAACCAGATGAGGGGACTACATGAAGATAAGGTTAAGTGTGATACCTTTTTTACCCACTCGTGCACACACATTTAAACAGACACTCTCTCTCACTCACACACACAGCTGAGAACACTGAAAGGTCCAAAAAAGACATTTGAATGGCAGATCCACATTATTGTCTGTGTTATGGCTGTTAGAGGATTAGACAACATACAAGCAGCTGAATCCAACATCACATATTCCATAAGGCCTCCAATCACATCCCCACAATTCAGTTTTAGTCCCAAACCTTTTCCAAAGTTGAAAAGTTGTTGAAAAGTAGTAATAAAAAAAAAAAAAATTATATCAGGCCTAGTGATCAAATCTAAGTTGTGCGCTTCACTGCGAGTTCCATGTGATCCATCTTAAAGAGGGAGAAGTGTAAGGTCTCATCCATAGATCTACATACAAACAATAAACTGGCTTTTGGATTATGACGTCTGGTCTCACGGGTACAGGAAGAGGCTGGTTTTAAATTAAAAACAAATAAAGTCAGCTATTTAACTGTGTAAAACAACATGTAACAATATGTATATTCAAACATACTGAGTAGAAGCGTTTGGTTGAGTCCTGTTTTCCCCCCCATTGGTTTTCAAAGTCAGCATGTAATGATGAAGTTTAGTAGCACCACCTGCTGGGCATTCGAAAAAGTGCTCTCATTTTGTCTGTCATGCAGACGTCTGACTCTTTTCTCTAGGAGCGAAAAATGTTAAATATTTAAAAAATGTCAGGTTTGAAGTAACTCTACATAAAAATGAAATAAAATCTGTGAAATAAGAGACATTTCGACACAAAGAAAACGTGGATTTCAGTCTGTTTGGTTCATCAACAATGCAGCAGTTTTACAATGCGATGATACCAAACTTGGGTCATATTCTGCTAAATTAACATCTGTCTGCGTTAAATTGAGATGTAACAATAAACAAATGAGATTGAGGAAAGGTCTGGATTCTATGGTTTACAGAGAATGGTCAGAAAACAAAGAACATCAACTGAGCTCTGATGACGGGGATAACATGAATGTAATATCATTTAGAATTTGGAGGGTGTACCTAATAAAGTGGCTATCGATTGTATGTCCTTTTTTTTCATTTCCTCGTTTACAGTTTTTGAAAACGAACTCGACTGCCTTGCCACAGCGTATGAGCGATGGAAAACTGAGATGGCGGTGTTGCAACACGAACACCAGGGGGCAGTTGTGTCAAAATCTGACATCACATACAGACACTTCAAACTGTGAAACCAAATGAAATACAGGATGTATTTCAAACTGTAACAGGGCTGGTTTGGTGGATTTGCTGTATTTTCCCTTTATCATTACAAAAAAAACAAAAACACTTAAATACATGCAGAGACACTAAGACAATAAATGCCACCGTTCCAGTAACAGTGACATCACAAAAGGCCCCTCTCCTGTCCTGTCACAAGTCAGAGCTTCCTGTTGACCCCTGTCACAGAGGGGAGGAGGGGGCGCCTCTGCCCAAGCCGAGGGGCTGGACCTGACTCCTGAGTGAGTTTCCCCGAAAGTGAGAGTTCTGCCGAAGAGTCTGAACTACAAGGGCTCAGTGTGTTTTTTCAAAGCCCCCCTTTTTAATTCTGCTTTTATACTTGAAAGTACTGAAGAATCCCATTAGGGAGGAAAAGTGTTGCTCCTCCCAGGACCGAAGAAAAAGACATACGAACTCTAAATGTAGCATGAGGCTGCATTTTAAAGATGACGGCTCGACTCCCAGACATCAGCTGCTCCACATGCGGGTCGGAGCTCATCATCTTGTCCCACGTTTTCTTCTCGCTAAGTTTTAAAGCCAAGGGTTAGGTAGTGAAACTTAAGGAAGAGAAACGATCATCTTTAAATAAGGCCACTGCGACGTCGACGACACACATAAAGTACACGTTGAAAAAAGCCCCCCACCCCCCCAAAAAAGGACGATGGTTTCAAAGTGTTTTGAAAGTACAAATGGAGTGCAAGTTCTCTCAAAAGGCACAGTCCGGCATCGATTGGCACATTCCAGCTCAGTTCAGTTCAGCTGAGTGTTTCTGGGGCCTGGTTGTGGAACCAGACCGGTTTGGACCAGTCACAGACTAGTGTGGTGCAGTTTACGTCTGTTGCTGCTGCTGCTGCTGCTGTTGTCTGAGACTCTCCAGCAGGATCCGCTTGTGGGCGGGGTCCAGCACTCCAGCCTCCTCCAGGTCCTCCTCAGTGATGTCACTGGAGTTGTAACAGAGCAAAAACAGAGCATGAATGACGAAGTCAGACTCCGACTCTGATATAAAAGATATAAATAACCGTCATTCCTCTCATCAAGTATTTCCTCTCAGCTGTTGAAACTGAAAAATTCTACAAAACAAATGTGGCTCTTGACATTTAATGAGCTTTTCCTTCCAGGATCAGTCCGCACAATGGCACAAGTGAGTCCATGTGAGAAAGCGGCAGGAAAACACCTGCGCAGTTGACACGAGGAGTCAACAATGGAGACATACATTCACTTCGGGAGGTGGAAGAAGAGATAAGGCTGGAGAGTGTGTGTACCTGAGGAATTCCAAGTCATCCCAGCCGTTGTGTAGAAGGCCCTGCTCATACCTCTCCAGTCCCAGCCTCGACAGCCACTCCCCCACTGAGGATTCCCCGACAGACAAAGATGAACTACTGCTGGCCCAGAGTGCCTGGATTGGGAGAGGCAGAGAGCAGGATGAACCAAAAAAAAAAAACCTTTACAAAAACTAATTCAGGAACATTTCAAGTTGTGACAAAATGCCACTGGATAGACGGCAGTTTTGGTTGGGCTCCATTTTCCCTTCGAATAATAATAATAATAATAATAATAACAATAAAACGTACACTACCCACCTCCTCAGGCATGTCCTCTGCGATACTCTCTGTGATGGGGTTTCTGGGCGGAAACGTGCGACAGGCGTCCAGTCCCAAACCCATTGGTTGCACCCTGAGAGGGGGCGGTGCCGAGGGGGCACGAGGAGGCGGTCCTGAGAACTCACTCTCACTCAGTGTCTTTGCCATCTGGAGCACAGAACACGACTGGTCGTCCAGCGCCCCTGCTCCACCTCCACCTCCTCCACCTCCACCACCTCCACCACCTACGCCTCCTCTCCTGAAACCTTCCCCAATACCCAGAGGGCCACCGGGACCGGCTGCTGGTATCCTGACCTCAGCCAGGTCCGGGTAAAGAGGCCGCGGTTTGGGGAACGGTGCCTCTGCCACCATCTCCAGAGCTCCTTTAGGCAGCGGGGGAGGTGGGAAGTCAGGAGGGGGTCGATTCAGCGTGCTCCCGACGGTTCCTCCGACACCCCCACCCTGTGCCCCCGTTACACAAGTGCCTCCGTCATCCTCCGAGGAGCCTTCCTCGCTGATGGCACGAACCGGTGGTGCCGACAGGTGTCTGCGTGGTGGACCCGTGGTGGGACAGGGGGGTTTGGTTCGGGCCACGGCTGAGGGCTGCGCGGCTTTCGCTGCCTGGGGGTTGGTGGAGGTGGGAGATGGGAGGAGCTCGGGTGAGAGAGCGGCCGCCGATTGATTGGGAACGCCCTCCAGGATGTAGTAGGCAGGGTTATTGTAGCTGTTCTTGCTGATGGATGAATCCCCATCGGAGCCGTCTTGTTTGGGTCTTTTGAACACAAGGAAGCAGCAGAGTTAAGACTTGATATGATCGAAATGATTATTGTGTGATAAACGAGTCGGTACCTTGCAGCAGTTTCGTCCTTGCTGTTCCTCTCGCCCTCCTCGCTGACCTTGCTCAGCTCTCCCAGCTGTTTACGGACCACAGACGGTCTGCAACGTCACATACAACAGAATATGTCGAGGAAATGACAACACACTAAAAGGAAAACAAGGGTGTACAATAGAATGCTGAAGTGATGACGTCTTTTTGTGGACCACAAAGTATGTCTCAAAGGCCTGAGTTAAACCACAGACCTTATTTCACCCCGTAACTGAAAAGCCATTCAACACAAAGACGAGGGAACTGAAAGTGTGAATTTGCTGACTTACTTCTATAATTTGAGACTAATTCCTGCTTCTCTCGGCAAAAGAATATGTTCTAAAATAAACAGGAAAAACTGCTGGTTCTCACCATCAGTTTTCCTTTCTAATCTCATTTGGAGAATCAATGCAACATTTCAACAAAACTCTCCACTGTTTGTATAAATATTATATATATATAAATATAGTAAGCATCATTTACTGACTTGACGTATTCATGTCCCACTCTTGTCACCCCTGAAGTTTTCCCTTTAGGTCCACCGGTCTCATCCTTATCCACACTGATCCACTCTGAAACAACAACAATGACCATTGAATGAGTTTCCACAACTAAATAAAATTCACTTATATCATCTGAACACAACAATCAGACTAATATGGAACATCTTGAGTTCATTACCGTAAAGTCGCTCCCTTGTTCCCATCCTTTCAGCGGGGACCCTGACCCTCATGGACCCCCTGATGTTCCCCGTTTCCTCCCCACGGTGAGACAGGTACGTGTGGAACTGCTGTGCCGTGCTGCCAATCATGGACTTCAGAGCCAACACACACTCTCCTAGCAGAGGGAAAACACACGAATTGGTTAGGGTAAAAAGATTTTATTTTGAGAGAGTGGCATGTTGGCGTGACAAACATTCCCTTCATACCGTACGACTCGTATCCATCCAGTGACTTCACCGTCAGGAGCAGATGTTGGTCCTGGAGATACTCGATCTCCGAGAGGAGGGGCTTGAGCGTCGTCAGCTGCTTGTTGGACCAGCCCACGCGCAGGAAGTTGATGTTGTCGCTGCTCTGACTGTCGTTCTCGTAGCTCTTCTTGAACTCTACAAGGGGGATGTATACAGAGAGAAAAACACGGGGCCGAGGCAGGGGTCAGGAGGGGGGGGCGGGGGGATGGGGAGGGGACGGGAGGGGAGGGGAGGGCGGGAGGGGAGGGGAGGGGAGGGGAGGGGAAGGGGAGAGGGAATTAGGTGGGAGAGAAGGAAGAAGAGGAAGGAGATGTTTGTGTTGCATTTCATTCGTAAGTATACATGCTGGACAAGAGGGCGGGGGTACGGCAAAATGGATGTCTAGTGCAAAGGTATACTGACTGCCTGAGATGACAGAGGGAGGGTGGAGGAGACGAGAGGAAGAAGCAGATAGAATTTTATTACACCCACGCACTTCCACCGGGATTCTGTTACATCCACTCAGTGCCACAGAAACCCAGTGTGTGTGCCGTCACTCCTGCTGAATGTCTGTCACAGGTGAGAGGAGCGGACGCACACTGATCTCACCTTCCAGACACGTGGAGTAGAACTCGATGAAGAACTTGGTTCGACTCGCCGTCTTAACTATGGCCTCGATGCTCTCGAACTCGATGTAGGCCTGCTCTGAAGACTTTGGCAGACCTGGACACAGAGAGGTGGAGGGGAAGGATGGAGAAATGGAGAGGAGGAGAAAGGGAAAATATACGACATCGTGGCATAAAATATAATTTTTTGTCATAACGCACTAGAAACCAAGCTTTTAAGTGCTTTATAAGCAAAGAAAAAAAAAACATCTGGAAAATACTATAAAAAACATAGTCGTAAAAAAGAGGAATGTCTGAAGAGTTTCAATTGAACCATTCTTACCTTTCTTGGAGACAAACTGAGAGGTCACCCCGACCTCAAACGTGGCAAAGACGGGCGAATGATCACTGGTCACGATATCGTCTGTACAGCCTGGAGAGCAACATAGTGATTTTTACAATGCTGAGGTGAAATCGACCACTGTGCCAGTTTGACCTTTGTGCCGCTTCAATGACACAAACGAGTGCCTGTGTGCTTACGCCCTCACCATAGGAGTTACAGACGATGTGTGTTTCTGGGTACGACTTCCACAGGATCCTGTCACACCAGGATGGAACATTGGTCCTCATCTTCAACAGAAGGGAGATTAGAGAAGCGGGACAACCGAGAGAGGGGAAATAATTTCCAAACACCAACCAACGAATCAATAGATCCTGAAGTGAATAAACGTACCCCTGTGGCCTTCTGCTTCTGCCACACATAAGTGTCCCTTGACCCTCGCTCATAACGGTACGTGGGTGGGAATGAGATCTCTTCCTCCGCTGTGAACACCAGGACAGACAACTGTTAAAACTTCCAGCGTAGAAGGGCAACTAAGTAAAAATTGTGTCTTCATGTTGCCTTGTAAATAACGCCGGTATTCGTCTTCGTCGTTTAAGACATAGATGAAGAGATAAGCATGTTCACAACTCACCAAAACGTAGAAAGACTTTATTCTTCTCTCTCTCCAGGTTGAGCTGGTCGACCTTCAGCAGAGGCTCAAACTCCTTCCTGTTGATGTAGTTTAAGATCTCCTGCATCCACAAACATGAAGTGTCATCTAAAGGTGCCTCATTTCATCACTCTGTGCATGTGTGTGTGTGCATGTCCACCTGTATGTCCATGTCCAGCCTGTAGTTGAGGTCTCCCAGCCAGAAGAGGTGTGTGAAGCGCAGTGAGATGTCGAAGGAGCTCAGCTGTTTGTCTCCGAGAGACAGAAGCCGCAGGATATCAAGGTAGTTCTGGTTCCTCCTGCAGGGGTCAAAGGTCACATGTGTGTCTGAGGTGACGTAGTTTTGTGCGTGGGGCTTAACTGAATTCAAATATTCTCACAGGCAAAGCAGTAAGGTTTGTGTGTAGAATGTGGGAGTTACCTGGCAATCTTCTCATTCCCTGATGTCAAGTGACAGTTCACAAAACCAAAAGAGGTCCCGTTGAACATGAAGGAAACACCTACAGCTCCTTTATTGCCTACAAAAACAAGCACAACAAGTTTGTTTTTAACATGGCGGCACAGCATGGTGGCCTCTAGATAGAGGAGCCACTCCTGATGTAAATACAATAGGTTTATTCTCGAGAAATGAAAACAACATATAGTCTTACAAATCCCATTTTCTATTTCCATTTCACTACACTCTGACTGTATTTGATTATTTAAACCTCAAAATTACAAAAGACAAAAAGTGTAGACTGTTAATGTCAAGTTACTTACCCAGCGTGTTAGCGATGCCCGTCTTGACACTGGACATTCCCACATGACTGATTCGATTCTCATGTTCAGGTTTCACCAGCACAGCAATCTTTATGTTCCACAGAGTTTGTACTGCGATCTACAAACAACAACAACAACAACAACAGAACTGTGTCAGCTATAAGCCTGAGCTATTGTGATTCTCTGCTGTTCAGCACAAAGATCTCATTTTCAAATTCTCTATTTTCAAAACTGGTTCCCACCGGTTTATAGTCCAGTTCCGTCTGTTCTTTCAACATGGCACGTAGTGACTCCACCCACTCCCGGTCACACACTGAGTTTTCTTGAGTCCCATACACATAAAGGTCATGAGGGATGGTGACCGTCATCTCATCCAGGGTTTTCCCGAGGCCCCGGCACAACACCCATGAGGCAACAGATTTGGGGGAAGGCACTGAGCCTGAACAAGACATACGACATTTACACACATAATACTTCTCGGTTATTTATACAATGCGACATGTTGAACTAGATGGTTATATCTGACCCATATTCCAGGTGCCGATGAAGATGGAAATCATGTCAGGTTCGTCCTGGTTGGAATGTTTGTTCTTCATCAGCTGCAGCAGCTGGCAAAACGCCTCCCGCTTCTGAAACACACAGGCAGGCTCATGTCAGTGAGAGGATCCTACCACAGAGGGGCACCTTCATTTTCATTTCTAATTGAATTCTAGTGAACATCAGTGTGGATATGTGTGTGATTTACGCGTTAAACATTGTTGAATGAATGAGTTTATGTCTGAACACTTTGGTATTTCATGAAAACAGAAGTATTAAAAGGAATTGCAGGCAGGCGCAGGCGCGTGTGTGTGTGTGTGTGTGTGTGTGTGTGTGTGTGTGTGTGTGTGTGTGTGTGAGTGTGAGTGTGAGTGTGCAGACCTTGGCACTAGCAAATATGAAGTCTTTCCTCTGGCTCTTGTCTTTCTCCTTCTCAAAAACAATGCCCAGTTTATTCTGCACCCGCTGAGACTTGATCAGCTGACGGACTGGGAAAGACAGAGACAGACAAACGGAAGACAAATGGGAGACAGCATGTTATAGATGAGGAGTTGGAGATAAGGACAGGCCAGGAAGTCAAATGGTGGGATGACGAATACATTTAAAAGAGTTACACAGGATTTAAATGTTTCAAATTTTGTGCATCAGGGTGTAGTTACTTTATCTGGGATCACTTCTTTAAGAGACTGACATCCCCCATCAAAGATTCAGGAACTATGGTATCGTTATATTCTTCTTACTTTGAGATGTGAGGTTGCATAACAAGGACAAAATAATTCCAGAACATTTGAATGCCACAGTAAATACTTTTTGATGTGGTTGAATAATGCCATTATTATCAAATCAAATTAGCACATCAACTTCTGGCGCTTGATGGGGTCAGTGTGACCTTCAGTTTTCACCACAGACATTTTTATCAGTTCATCCTTGAGTACAAAAAGACCAGTGTGCCAAGTTCTGAGTTCTGGAGATGATTGAGATTATGTTCATGGTGATGAGACACACAGACGGAGACAACTGATGCCTGTAGTCATGGCAAAATGAAACACTACTACCTACAAGAAGCCAAATCACACAGAAAATGCCATTTATCTAATGAATGTGTCCATTGTTTCAGTCGTCATCTACTCAATACAGTGATCACAAGATGGGAGGCGTCAACATCTGGCTGTGAAAACACCTCTGTCACACAAAATTCCAGCTCAGTGATTTCCAGAGGGAGACACAGTGCGTCTTTCTCACTCTTGTCGTGTGTGAAGGTGGTCCAGTCCTCTTGGCTGTCCTTCATCTTCTTCATCACCACCAGCCGTCCTCCCTCCACGTCCACAGACAGAGTGAACTTCTGGCTCTTTCCGATCTTTGTCAGTTCAGCCAGGTAGACGTCCAGCTTCACCTGAGGTGAAGTCAGAGCAGAGTTACACAAAAGCACAGACTTTCTGCGGGGATTGTGATTTGTACTTTTTACATGTAGTGTACTAGGATTTACTGACACCTACTGGGGAAATTGCTTCACCCCACCCTCCCCTCCCAGGCATGTGGGAGAACTTACAGTTGTTATCGTTAAAACTCAAAAATGGTTGAATTTGTGCATTCTGGGCTACTGACACATTCCAAAGGTAAATAAACAGGCTCATTCCAGAGTGGTGAAAACATCAATATGTAAATTCTGTTGATAATAAATTCATATTTACAGTAATTCTATTTCAAATTTGAAGTAGAAGCGTTTAAACCTTTAAATCCACTTCATATGCAATCATCATGTCTAAGAAGAAGCAGAAGTTTTCTTTTTATTCACATTTCTCCCACCATGACTCATCTCACTCAGAGTCTGTTTGTGGGTCAGCAGCTGAATCAGATGCCACATCTCAAACCCACCACTTCACCATGACAACGCCAGTTCCTGTGCAACAGGAAGCAGCCGAGAGATCGTCACCACGCCAATCAGTGCATGAATGAGAACTAACATTTCTTTTAATTGTTCATCTGTTTTTCTTTCAAAATAAACAACCATTATCAAATGAGGACTATAAAGTACTTTGAATGACAATGACACCACAAGTGACTAATACCATCAGCATCTGTGATGATGCTACAGGAAATGCATGACACACATTCCTTTGGTCTCACATCAGCACCGATGAACAGTTCTCCTGGTTCAGTTCAACCTGCTCTGCTTCTTTTCAAGTGAATACATTTTAAGACACCAATGAATTCTTGTAACAGCTCAAAAAAACGAAAATCATTCCTCACATCAATCTTCCCTAATGTACAAACAAGAAGTTAGTGTCATCATTCCTGCCCTTTAATTGAACTCTGACCACGAGGGGGGGATTATGTGTTTGATGCAGTGTGTGTATGTGTCGGTGTATGCATACCTCAAAGGCCTGCACAGGGATTGCTTTACTGTGACGCATGGACAGAGGAGGAGGGGAGCTGGGAGACGACAAGCTCATGTCCTGAAGAGCTTTCAGAGCCTGGGAGGAGAGAAGCGATGAAATGAAACGATACAGGAAAAAGAGACACGGGGATAATGTATATGTATTTTTAGCCGCAGCGCTGGTGTCAACAAGGAAGCAGTTTCCCATTTCCTGTGTATGATCCAACAGAAGCAGAGAAAAGGGGCCGGTGACATCACACCAGTCAAGACACATACAGTAGCTTGTTTGCGCCACGGCCTTTTCCTGTCCAGGTAGCTGAGGCGCTTCCTCACAAACAAAGTCATATCAGAGACGATTGCCATGTTCAAATGACGCAGCTTAAGTGACTCATATCAGTGTGTTTCCACTGATGCCAGTTAGATCTGATTTTTTTCCCTCAGGGCTGTGTCGAAACAGAAATTGCCTATTCAGATTTTCTTATCAAAATTGTAGCCTGGAGACAGCCCGTCAACTTTGCTTTCTTAAATTAAGATTAGCTGGGAAAAAAAAGATAAAAGGTCACATGACTAGATATGTACCTTTTTCTCTATGGAGGACAGCAGGTCTTTGAGAATTGCCAGCTTGGTCACAAGGTTCTCCAGCTCCTGGTCTCCACCCTGATTCACAGACTGAAGAAAAACACGTTGTTGACACCCACATCAGCTGAGCACTTTAGACGAGAATAACATAATTGAAGTATAACGGATTGTGAGCAGTAATAATGTAGCTTTTATAGTGGAGGATCGGGGGGATGAGGGCATTGTGACAGTGTCTACTTCCTGATTAGCATGGCACCTGAACTGATGCCAACATTTGAGACACCAAGCACTTTTAATAGTTTTGGAGTCACGCATTTGAATCAGTGTCTTTTCTTTCTAGAACAGGCTGAAAGTATCATATGTACAGAAAATGCCCTTTTATCCTCTTACTCTACCACCAGAGTACCACCACTCTAGCTCCTATTTTCAACTCCCTCCTCCCTCTCCCTATGACTCCTCCCCCGTATACACAGAAAACCTAAACAACCCAAATAAGGACAACTCAAAACAGAACGCAGCATAATATGATTTCTGTAAGACCTATTCTAGACAGAATGTCATATCTATTAAAATAAGGAAAATGTACATTCTACGATCCCCCTTACGCATGTACACAACACAGACAAACACGAATGACCCCGTGTGACTCCACTTCAGGCCATAATATTGCAGTTACTGAAAGTCAGTCTCTTGATTCAAGTGGCAGCCTTGTATAAAAGGGGCTCATTTATCGAGCAAGACATAAGCAGACGTGTTTACTTCTTACTCAAGGACATAATGTCACACGCTCCACTGTAAAAAACTGAGTATCTGACAAGCCCGGCATGGAAAACGAGCAGTGCTGGCCCCGATGAGCGGCCAACTTTTATGATAACACATAAAATGCTTTATTTGTTGCCCTCAGTTATTGATCTTTGTAGGTCTGCTCACAGATTGGTGGTGGGAGGTCTGTGGATTGCAGGAATGCAGAAAAGGGCTTAAAGACTAGCACAGACCTGTTCAGTGACTTCGGCAGCAACTACTTACACTCAGATTATATGTCATAATATATCGGTGTGTGGTATTGTTTATATGCAAAACAAACTGAAGCCACAGGATGATGTAAACACATGAGTGCATGGAAATGCTTTTGAACTACCGTTTGTAATTACACTCATTTAAAGAAGCAAAGAGTAGTTGTACCTGCTGGATCATCTTGGAGACCATGAAGGCGCTCTGCTGATCAAAGACTTTCGACAGTATCTCAAGACCGGACAAAACCTTGTCCACCTCCCTGGTGATGAAACAGAGGGAGAGATTAGTTCGACTTAAAACGACTCTTTAAGTCAGGTCTTCCTCTAAAGAGCAGGTTGAGGTTGAACCACTAAGAGAAAGAGAATAACCATATGATTTAGTAATGTTTTGTTTTTGTCATGGAACGAGTAAATCAAGAGTTCTGTGTCGGTGTTGTAAGGAACATAATGCTTGGAAGAGGTAGCTTTGTATATGCATGCATGGTGTAAGTGAGTCCATTTGTGTGCTGGTGGATCTGTCTTACCCATTGAGGCGCTTGCAGGAGGCCACTAATGTCTTGTTGAGGTGCGGCAGGGAGCAGGCGCCTTGTTTGACGGCCTCCAGATCCAGAGCATAGCTGCCCTTCAGGTACTCGTGGGAGATGGTGCTCAGGCCGTTAGCAGCTGGGGTACTGAAGCATAATTCAGTCAAACGAGCATTAATTACAAAAAGAGCATTTTCTGGTCTGAAACAATGAGAAACATTTATTGAATTGAGAATGAGATAAAAATGAGATATAGCCTGTGATTTAATTGCTCCCTTAGCTGCAAAGCTGCGTGTGGGAGTGTGTGTGGGCGCGCATGTGTGTGTGCGCTACATCTGAGCAGTGAGCGAGCCTTACTAACTGTATGTCCTGACACACTTTCTACACCGAGTGAGCCCGCACACGGCAAGGTGCTAACCTCATCAAAGTCAATTATTTTCAGCTTTTGCATCAACAACGTTTATGTTCCTGAAACATGGATTCCGCTGTGGCTTCACTGTCGAATGTTTATCATGCGATCCAGCAGACTGTTAAAAATCTCGTGTTAATTATCACTGTTTCTTTAACAGGTCTAAGTCTATGTATCTGTCTCTGAGAACTTTACAAATGAAGAACAGTGTGACTAAAAGGAGGATGTTACAACCCCGATTTCACCTCCAGTTCACACAGTAACAAACGTTACTGGCAGAAGTTTGGGAAACTAGTTGAGTGGTTCTCTGAAACAAAAGTAAAGTTCCCCACTGAAAGAAAGAGTGGCAGCGTGATACTGATCATATCTTCAGAAGTCTGCGTGTCAACATGTGCATGCACACAAACAACGGCCTCCTCTTCAAGAGGCCATGCACCATCTGCGAGTAATCTCAACAGGATGTGGCTTTCCTCCTGTGTGGACCACAGGGGGCACACGGGGACACACAGGATATCAATGTGTGGTCGGGTGGGAGTCGAATCAACTAGAGCTTGGGTTTGATATGAATCTGCGACAACATGTGCATATTATGGGACACAACAGAAAAAGAAGCCTCTGTGATATCTTACTTCCACAGAGGAGAAACGCAGCAGGAAATTGTTGGTGTCAGACATGTTAACAACAACAACAGCAAAATGTTTTCCTACAGGTGTCACCACTTATATTACAGTAACTGAGGTTTTACAATACAAACAATCAAATTGTGTTCCTCTCTAGTGATGTGTGTCACATGTGTGCTGTGATGAAAATTTCTACTGTGTTTGTGTGTGTGTGTGTTTGTGTGTACAAGCCTCTTGACCGAAGCGGTGGTATGCCGACACAGAAACATAGAAAAGGTTCAGCGATTCAGACATTCACATTCTCACAAGCCACTTTCCCATTAAACGTCAGTGCTAAGCTAACGTGCTAACGGCAGAAAGATTCGTGTCCATTGGGTCAGACATGATCTGAGCCAAAGTCCATTAAAGACTCATGGTGGATTACATGAGTCTTTTGACCTGAGACTGAACGCAGATTAGACATTATAAAAAGTTTCTCATTATCCCTTTGGGGAAATTTCGGGAATTAAGTTCATGTCTGACAGCGGCTTTAGACACAATGAAAACAGGCCCCTGCATTATACTCTATTGTACCTCTCTGTAGGTGTGTCTGGTCCTGGAGGAGAGGAGGTGGAGGCAGAGCGAGGAGGAAGGGGAGGCTTCTCATCCTCTCCATCTGCCAGTGACAGGAAAGAGAGGGTTAACACACAGCATGGCATAAGCCCAAGGCCGGTGATCCCATGCCAGTGTGAGATTGGAGGGTACCCGAATAGTCTCTGTCGTCACTGACAGCTGTTTCCTCTCTGTCCACGGCGTACAGCAGGGTGGTGACCAGACCCTGGCTCGGCTGCAGGTACAACGACACCAGCTCTGGTAGTGTCTTGAAGCGCTTTGGCTGCACACCCTGCGATGTCTGGGAGAAAGAGCGGGGGAAAGAGGAAAGACAGCCAGGGGGAGAGAAGAAAAGTTATTTTCAACAGGGTGCAAACATAACAATTAAATCCAAACTGCTCGGCTACAAGTAGTCGCTTTATGGAAATCTCTGGCGGACCCTATTGTTCTACATTTCATGTTGTGTGAGCAAATATGACCTAGCTGTCTAAATATAATTCTAACCAGGAAGAACAGTTTTAGTAAACACCGCCTGCAAACAGAATTCAGGACCAGGAAGCAAAATTAGACTTTTCAACTGTCACAGGACACAGTAATGTGGCCACACAGACGGTCTGGAGCAGCACGATGTTGTATATGTGTTATATGTTGTGTGTGTGTGTGTGTGTGTGTGTGTGTGTGTGTGTGTGTGTGTGTGGCTGGAGGTGGCGAGGACTTCACAGCTGTTGAGCACAAGGCACAAAGAGGCTGCTGTTGGGATGTGCGTGTGTGCGTGCGTGTGTGTGTGTGTGTGAGAAGAGAGAGAGAGGGAGAGAGAGAGAGAGAGCCAACAAATGCATCTCTGCCAGCCAGCTGCTTCTGAAGTAAACACAGTTTCTGCTGCACATGTACATACACTTAACCTCAGTGGACTGTGTGTGTAAAACTAAATATGTGTGTTTGTGTGTGTGTGTGTATGTGTGTGTGTGTGTCCCCTCTCTGTGTACCTGTACAGCCAGAAATCCATCTTCGTCAGGGAGGATTCTGTACGTGTGCACGTGCTTCTGGAACCTGCAGAGGAGAAAAGCAGAGAAGGACACTGGTGACTACAGAGAAGAAGAAGGAAAAACAATTATCAGATTATTGTGTGATTGAAAAACAAACACACAATCCTCCGCTTGACCTCAGAGGATTGGTGTGTGCATGTGTGTGAGTGCATGTATGTACTGTATGAGCATAAGGGGGTTTAGAGGCTGTAGAGAGCCTCAACCTGCTGCTGTCTGTCAGAGGCGAGAGCGGGCTTTATCCTTACAGTAGCATGACAGTGAGGAACAGACAATAGTGTGTCTGCATTGTTTAATTCTCTCATTTCACTCTTACTGCATATTCAGGAAAATAAAAAATATAAGAACTATATGATGTATATATAACTATAAAGTCAGATCTGGGGGATTTAGTCTATCAATATCTTTAAATAGTTTTACATTGTGAGACATAAGATGCACATCAAACTTCACTATGAGTTAACTGTTGGTTGAACCACAAGCTCTTCTTTTTTTTCCTGTAACCAATCACAGATCAATGCTCTGACATTGTGAGTTGATATTGCACAGCCGTGACGATTGGCCTGCAGCCACAAGCTGGAGTGTAATGATTTTTGTGTCTGTGCTTCATGTCTGCTCAGTGGACCAGACACACAATATCCAATTTACCAAGCAAACATTGTGGTTGATGTCTGATGGTGACTGTATGTGTGTGTCATGACTGTTTATCTGTTCAAGTGTGTTTGTGTGCGTGTGTGTGTGTGTCTACTATGCAAAACTCCTCAGTGATGCCTTCTACTTCCACTTATTTACAGGATATGTTTGTGTGTGTGTGTGTGTGTGTGTGTGTGTGTGTGTGTGTGTGTGTGTGTGTGTGAGTATACAATATATAAAAGGGTGGAAGGGTAAATCCATGCAGGCATTCATCCTGCTGTGTCAACTCAGCAGTATTTCCGGTCTTTCCAGGTCAGTATCCGACAGGAACTTAAACATGAAGTGGAATAAAATATGAAAGTGTTGCCACAATAAACAACAGCACGGCTACTTTTTTATCCTCCCACATAACAAGGATTGTGAGCGTTGTGCTACGTTCACTCATACTGTCTACAAACACTGTTCCTTTGTCTATTAGGCCAGAAACCAAATTCATATTTAATTTGGTCATTCTTTAAACAATGCATTGTACCACAGGATCCGTACACAGTGGACAGCAGTGTGTTTTGTGTCCCTGTGTGTGTGTGTGAGTGTGTGTGTGTGTGTGTGTGTGTGTGTTGGTCTTCCTGTTGGCGGTAGATGAGATTCTCTGTGGGTCTAGGAAGTAAATACTATTGTTTCAGTATCAGCACGGTTAGAACACAGGAGGGAGCTGGAGAGAGAGGGAGGTTTATTATGGGATAGACAGAGACTCAGAGCATAACGTTGAATATATGTAGGTTTTTGTGTGTGTGTGTGTGTGTGTGCTATCAACAATAGTGAGGGTAATGACCACCTCCTCTCTTTCTGCTTCACCCAGTATTACACATACACTCATTAAATTTTACACTCATCTCATCCTTTAAAGGTATAGTATGCAGGATTCTTAATCAGCGTATTGACTGATAAGAGTAATACAATTGACACACTAGAAGCATTCATTCATTTTTTCCCCAATATGTTCTAACTTTCTACAACAAACGTAATGTTGTCTCATTGTGCACAAACCACTGGTGTTGTTGAACAGACACCAAGCAACAAATCCTGCATGTAACACTTTTAATAAAGCCAACCACTGCCCAATATATTTACCTTTTTTCACCTGCCCAAAATGATCACAAATCAAAAAGTAATTGGTAACAAGGTCAGTAAACCCTTGGGGTTTTGTAACTTGTCCAAGGACACTTCACAATCCCGACTAGGGGACCAACAGTATGAAACTAGACATCCCAAATACAACTGACACACAACTGATGAACTACAATCATCCCCTCATTTCACTGTAGAACATCAGTCACTCCCTGTGAAGCTCAGAGTATTATCTTCTAAAACTGCCAAGCGTCCACATTTCAGGAGGAAGTGAAAGCAAACGGCCTGAACACACACTGGTCACGGAGTCTGTCCCACTGCTGGACCAGCGTCTTCACGGCGGTCTATTCTCAGACAGCAGCCGAGTGGAAACAATCCCTAAACACACTGTCAAAAAGGAAGTAGACACGTCTGTGTTTGAGTCACGAGGACACGCTTGACAAACAGCTGAACCCAGTGGTCATGTTCAGGTTAAAGATGGAAATCCAGGTGTGTTTGGGTTTTGTGGGAAATGACCCAAAATAACTCGCTTGGTGGAGAAGTACATACACAACGTTTCAAGGAATCAGGTTGATCTATGTTTTCCTGTTCTATGGTGAGTTGTGTGGGTGTTCTGTTTTCCCAACAGGACATGACATAGGGGGCGCTCTTCTCAGAGGCTGCTGAAATCCCCTTTCTTTCATTTTCACTCGTCTCCCTGACGGTGGAAGAGACTGATATGACAGTGGGTGGGACACTTCCTATGTCAGCCCAGAGCAGTTGATGAATCAGTCATGGCAGTCTGGGATTTTCTGTGAGGCAGAGGCAGGAGGATCTTCACAGGGTTTCAGCGAGAGTGAAAATGGGAGCTGGAGGGGTGGAGAGTGCGAGGAATCCGACACTGCCAGCCTGTTCATATCGTGGTGACACAAAGTAAAATGTAATGACATCAAAAGCCAAATGGGCCTCATTTAAATAGTCCCAATGACAAGTTCGAGAAGTCTTGTAAACCGGAGTGTGGGGGTCTACGTTGACATCCCACTCATATAAAAAACACATTGCAGACATGTATAGACATTAGGTTCCTCACATCCTCCAGATACATCCTCACATTGGCATGAGTAGGCCCACAATGGGTGGACCCTTCACGACTGTAAACTACTCAGTTGAACCCAATTGTGCTCATTGAAAAACAAAAACAAGCGGCAATGAAACTTTGGAAAAAGGTCAACGAGGGGACAAATTAATGTGCTGTCTGAACATATTGTTGTCTCTAACCCTTACGGCTCCAGGGGGTCACTTGGAAACATTGGCCTTATGTTCTGAAGGATATGGAAGAGACAAACAGTCGGTCCTTGTCAAACTGATCTGACGGTGGTGGTCCCCATGACTGGTGGTGACACTGCATGTTCAGACTGAGGGCTGTGATCACTTGATTGTGTAGAGTGGGGAAAACGTTTACTTTACAGAGTGACAGCTGAGGACAAGGTCTGCCTTGCTACTCATGTGATGAAAATCAATTAGTCACAACTGACATGTGATGTCAAGTCTGTCTGTCTGTCTGTCTCTCTCTCTCTCTCTCTCTCTGTCTCTTTCTCTCTCTCTTTCTTCTGGGCATGATACATGTGGAAGACGAGGAGGGAATTTCATCACACCTGACTATGATGTCCACATGGAATCAAGGATTGGGTGATCCCAAGTTGGGGGGGGGGAGGCTCAAAGGTCAAGGGAACTGTAGACTCTCAAAAATAAAAACACTCATTCCACTTAAGAAAATCTATTACATGAGCCATGATCGACTACACAATGCAAGTTAGCTGCTTCATAGATTTTCTCGTTTCTTATCTGATCAAAATAACTGATGTTTACATGTAGATTGCATCAAGATCAATGTTCAGTTTCCATGTTAGCACTCTAATCACGCTCCATAGCTGCCATAACCAAGGGCCCGGTTAAGACATAGTTTTAATGTCTATTCTGAGAAATCTGATCCCGCGTGGACAGTCCTCCATTACCATTTATGCCTGGTATTAAATGACATCGGCCCATTTACACCAGCCATCAGCGCGGAACCACATAATATACATTTACCACGAGTAGGAGCTCGTTTCATGTGCCCACATTGTTTGACGTTCCTTCCTGTTCAACTTATCATCAGCTTCTCCCCCTCATTGTCTTCTTCTAGTCCACGAAACAAGAGGAAGAAGAAGCATTTACAAAACCTGCAGCGACACAATCACACTCTTCTCACACGCGTGCATACAGCTTAAACAACAAAGAGAAATGTTGACTGCTTGTGAATTTGCAATGTTACATAAACTTCTACTTGCTTTAGGATGCAGGGGAGCTTGCCATCTTTAACAGAAGGTATGGTGATGCTTTTTTTTGTTTTGTGTTCAGTGTTCAGTCTCTTAGATGCATTTAGAGTCTATCTGGTCATGCGCCATTTGATGACAATCCCATCACAGAAAAGTACATTTAACGGCAGGTGGGTGTGTGTCCTGGGACCAATTGTGATCCATGACAAAACAAACTTGGTGATGTGAAAGGTGAAAGGGGAGAGGAAGGGAGAGGTGGAGGAGGGAACCACTCCGGAAACGGATGATGCATGGATGTGAGGAATGTTGCTGGTCACAGAGTGACCCACTGAGTTCACAGCGCGCCCTGTTCTGGATACATTGATATGCATGATTATGCCAAACCTACTTTATCTTCAAGGTTCATACGGGGCCCAAGATACTACACATATTTTGTATATTCACACAGAGCACACAGAACATGTAGCGCTGACATGCACATATGCAGGGAGCTCAGCATGGGGTAAACTGTCAGATAGGGGATGTAGGTCGAGTCAATGACAGAGTTCCGTGTCACATGGCATTGGCCTTTTTTATCTGCTGCATCTAGACTATGGAACTTCATGTGGGGGCTGAGGGTGAATTACCTGAATTATTTGTTTAAGGTTCATGCTGCTGCGTTTGACTTCGACTGAGTCACTGTCAGTTGTGCTGTCTATGTTTGTCCACCCACTTTATACCAGCGCTGCACAAAAGACCATTGGAAAGCGGCTTTTTTTTCACGAGGTTCAGGTTGTCTTCTTTAGGGCTGTGTGTGGAAATGAGTTTGTTTCTGTGAGACAAAATAAAGGACACACACTTCACTCTTTCTGAATTCAGATGGGGACCTGTGTTATGTTATGAGCCAATCTATGTCCATCTACATTTTCCCCACTGTACCTTTAAAAAGTCAAAGCTTAAGTGAAACTATTTCCAGTTTCATATCCACATCCATAGAAACAGGATGCTAAATAATAAGTCTAACTTCTATAAACGACTAATCACCTGAATGTATTAATTGTTGTTTTCATTGCCCCATGCAAGTTCACCACCAGGTTTCACCAAACTCTACACACTGCACCTTTAACACCACTGCTCACAACCAAGCCCACAGGCTGACTGACTGTAAATAAAGCAAAATACAGCCCTGCAGGAGACCACATCAGACTCAACACAGGCAGACAGACAGGGGCAGGCAGCCCTGGGAGTTAAGTGAGTTAAGTTAACATACATACATACACACACACACACACACACACACACACACACATAAACAAATGAGTTTGGCTTGTTTACGCAGGATTCAACTGGTACATGTTGATCTCATCCCGTGTGATGCCAAGTTGTTGCTGCAGGGAAGTGTTTTTGTGCAACACACCAAACCTGTGTAGTTGTTGGAGAATAGCAACAAAGCAACTAAGCTAGCAGGTAGAGGCTTGAACACACCTGAGGACGTGCGTTAGCTAGCTTCTGAAACTTGAAATAAAGTTTTATGGAAAGGGTTTTTTAGGGGAAGAACTTTTCCTCGTACACAAAGCAAAATGAGGCCCCGCACACACACATATACACACTCCTTCTCTACGTTAGTTACTTACAGTACGCATAAAGCGTAAGCTCCGTTGACGCTCTCGCTGTCCCGCACAAGGAAGCTGCCGTCCCTCCCGGCCCGGGCGAGGAGTTCCTCGGCCGCCGCACGACTCAGGTCCCGGTGATACCACATCGGCGGTGCGGGCCCCAGTGGAGAAACTACCCCACTGCCACCACCACCACCTCCTCCTCCTCCCCCGGCCATGGCCACAGCCCTTCAAACCGGGTTCAAACTCAAGCTGTTTCCCGACTTGTCCGGAAAAAAGTAGCTCCCGCTGCTCCAGGCTCACCGAGGAGAGGCGGAAAAAGGCGCTGAAAAGTCGCACACACCGCGGTTGTTTGCTGGTGGCGGAGAAGCGACGACGGGCTACAGGATGTTGATAAAGTTGTGTTGTGTACGACGGCTTCCTCTGTTCCTGAAAAGGCTCCAGCGCCACCACCGCCACCCTCCTCTGTGGCTTCGCCGTTCCACGGAAATCAGGGTAAGTAAGTGAATCCACACTGGAGACCGGGGAGCTAGAGCGGGGGAAGACCCGCAGTACAGCCCGTAGACCACTTCCGGTTTTGAATTTCAAAATACGGCAGATTAGCGGAGAATGTAATTTGTGTATTTTATTTTGTAAATATGACCAGTTTCCCGTTGTTTGTGTTTACAACTAGCTAGGGACAAGGATAGAGAGAAGGATGAGGGAAAAGGAAGTTAGGGAAGGAGAAAAGACAAAATGATAGGTAATGGGAAAATTACATTTATTTATTTACGGTTTTACTAGTAGTAGTAATAGTAGTAGTAGTAGTAGTAGTAGTAGCAATAATGATAACAATAATAATGATAATAATAATAATGATAATGATGATAATTATAATAATAATAATGTGAACAGGAAGATAGTTTGCTTTATTTTAGTGGGGGGTATTTTGTATATTATTATTTTCATTATTTGTATCTTTGATCCTCATTCATGGGTATTGTAGTAATTATACTGCATGAAACACATTGCAGCCTCTGATATACTTTATAGGTACTCAGTATAAAGTATGATCTATAAATAGCATTCATCATTACCTCACCACTCATCAAACCTCAGTATCACAGCTCAGTGGCAGCCGCTGCAATAATTTCTCAATACAAGCAGCAACCCAATACAGTTATGCAATTCATTTCTTTCCTACACACACACGCACACACAAACACACACACACACACACACAAACACACACACGCGTGTGTGCAGCCAATGACCTCAGAAAAGTTGAGTATTAATAGCCACAGGGACAGGAGCCATCCCAATGCTATTTCAAGCCATGGCATCACACTGTATGTGTCTGTTTGTGTATGTGTGTGTGTGTGTGTGTGCGTGTGTGTGTGTGTGTGTGTGTGTGAGTTGACCGTAGCAGAGCATTGTATTATGCTTCTCAACCCTAAATATTATGCACCGTGTGTATTGTTATTATGAGACATTACAAGCTACAGTCTGAAAACACAACCATGTCAACTTCTGTGTTTTGCCCCGAGCCGGACCTCAACATCCAGAAAATGGGAACCAGGAATCATACCGCTAACCTTCTGTTTTGGTGGACAACCCCCTCTGGCCACTGATCCACTGCTCAGAAAGCTCTATGGACATGCCAGAGTTGGTATAGGAGGAGACAGTGAAGCACACAGCACACTCCTCCTCCCAAACTTCAGATATGAGTTTGTTTGGGCCAGAGGGGAAACTTAAATAACAGGCCTGATTGTAAACTACAACACAGTGTCTGCTCTTAGAGACACAGCTGCTACTATATAGTACTGTTTTTACTGTTTGACATAAAGGCAGATAACTCCCTTATTTTCCCCAACAAGTTAAACTGTAATCGTACCAAATTCAATTTCATAAAGTTGGACACACACACACACACACACACACACACACACACACACACACACAGATACTGTGAACGAGAGTCCATTCACTCCTGCATGTAAACAGTGAGATAATGAAACTCCACTGTGCAGACATATGAATAATAAAGTGTGTATCTGACTATTATCTGCCATCAGCCAGGGCCTCTGTCGCCAAGTCTTAGTCCATACACACCCAGAACTGACCAATCACAAGGCTCTGCCTAAGACCTGTATGAACACATTCACACGTGGCACTGGCACACACACACACACACACACACACTCACAAACATACACATACACACACACACACACACACACATGGGCACACAGACATACACATACACAGGCCCAGTGCACACACACACACACACACACATATACACAAGGCAACTTTGTTACATTCAAAAATACTTTTAAATATAGGGGGGAGAGAGTGACACCCTTACGCTCTCTCTCTCTCGCTCACACACAAACACACACACGCACACACTTATACAGGATTGGAACCCCATAATTACCAGGCAGTGGAGCCTGCATGGTGCTCAGCCGCAGTGCAGAGAGAGGTTTTCCCCTCAGAGCAGATCCTGGGTCAGTAAAGGGCTTGTTAAGCTGGTCCATGGTCTGGCAACATTGCATTGCTTTATCTTTTTATAGAACTATATCACATTAATATGAAAAAAAAAGTATTAGAAATGTGTGTTATTGTAGAAATATATTCCCTATATAATGAACGATATACAACTTATTGGAACTTTCAATATTTTGTTTAATATATGATCATATATATTGTATGATTTGTTCCTGTTCACATATTTAATATATTAGATTTATGGTTTGCATTCGTTATATTTGTGCTTGAAGAAGAGAAGTGATAAACATATTGACAATATTTTTTTTTTTTAATGTTTTACATAGTTTAATTTTCAACATATGTCAATATGAGCTTTCTGTGACCCCGGTTATAAGAAAACAGAGACATAAGGTCATTCTAAATCATGTTTATTATCTGACCGATGACAACATGACCTGGTCAGTGCATCATGACGGAGACGGACACAGCAGCCAGGGACAGCAGCACGGTGGCGCTGAGGCTCTGCTGCTGCTGCTGCTGCGGCGCCCGGTTCAGGTAGTACTCCGTCACTTTCTTGTTGGGGTTGGGCCCAGTGAACCACAGCTGCATGCAGCGACCAGAGCTCTTGGAGTAGGTGGTGTGAAGGTAGGATTTGGACCAGATGTCCTCACACATGGATTTGGGTGTGGGGAAAACCTCTGTCCACTTCCTGCACTTGGCGTCTTTGGGGCACTGATTCTGACCTGAGAGAGACAATCACCCGATTTAAGCACTGAATTAAAGGTGCAGTGTGTAGGATTTGGGTTGTTTTAGTCACTTCTTGAAAAAATATTAAAAAACAATTACATACTGATGTTTTTTATGAATTCCTATTCACCTAACATTTTTTTCCATCACCCTTAAATGAGCATATTAATGTACATTTACATGAGGAGCCGGTCCTCTCTACGGGGGCCGCCATCTTTACAGTAGCCCAGACTGGACATACTAAACATCTTTTGAGTTTTTATGACAACTGAAATCGACCATAGATTCCCCTGCATGTTCAGAAGTGTGAGGGTGAGGTGATGGATACAATATGCAACTTCAACTCCAGAGGTCACCAAATCTTACACACTGCACCTTTAATGCAGTTTGCTATTAGTATGTACATACATGCATGCATGGCCTTGTGTGCACAGTTTGTGTGTATGTGTGTAAATGTGTAAATTTGTGTGTGTGTGTGTGTGTTATGTCCTTGCCTGAGCTCCAGTCCCATCCCTTGTGCCAGTCGCTCTTGCAGGTTAAATCATTCTTGCAGTCCTCCCACCAGTCATTGCAGTCCTCTATACACAGAGGCACGTTCAACACACGCTCTTTACGCCAGGTCTCGGTCGTCTAAACTCACACACACACACACACACACACACACACACACACACACACACACACACACACACACACATCCTGTGCATAAGGTGAGGTTTATCACATTACAAAGAAATGATGTGAGAGAGGATTTTCTTTGGTTTACTAAAACTACAGAAGAAATGTCTGCCAGTGATCGGGGAAGTATTCAAACAACCGACATTAGTAGAAATACATATAAATTGACTATTTCATTTTGTTGCAGTACTATATCAGCTTTTCTAGTATATTAGAAAAAGTAGGTTTGCCCTGTGACCTGCAGGGGGCGCAGGTGAGAGGGACTTCCCTCATTTTTAAATAGGAAACATGAAAGAGTGACAGGATGCATGTTTCCTGAAAAAATATGAGTTCAGTTCAGCTGAGAAACACTGAGCACATGGGTTGCAGCTGTCCTGTCAAGCCCCATCGCTTTTCACTGCTCATGCCGCCACCTGGTGTTCGAACGCCGCACCTGCAAAACTCAAAGGCACAGCAGTCAGTGGTACCTCTTGTATCCAGGGCCCCAGGTGAGGAGAGCACTCGTGGAAACAAGTGTCCTGAATGAAGTGCTTCTTGCACTGGGCGCTCATGGTGCCGCAGTGGTTCCAGTTGAAGTTGTAGAGGTAGGAGCTGTCGTTGTGAGCGGCCGTGCTGGTGTTGGCCGTGCAACATGCATTGTCACGCCAGGGAGTGCACTGAGGGGGAGGAGGGGGGGGCATTCAAACATAGGTGTATGTTGTAGATCGTGAAACTCCCCCCTGTCTTTGTGTTGTGAATCCATCACCTGCAGGTAGAGGTCTCCCTCGGGGCCCGGCTCCACTTTGTGGTGTTTTCCGTCCATGCACATGTTGAGTTTGTCCAGGGACAGAGCGCCGCTGCAGAGGCCCAACAACAGGCACAGGAGCAGCCACATGCTTCTATCTGCAGGCCACAGGTCAAAGGTCGCAGACAGGTCAGGGACAGACCAGGTTTGTCAAGCTCATCTTGGTCCAGGGGCCACAAACGGCCCCGTTTGATCTCAAGAGGGGCGGAGCGGTAAAGTCACGACATAATACCCAGTAAACAATGGGGACTCCTAATTCACTCATTCATTAGCCAGACACATTGATCATTGAAAATGTCTCTCCTCAATAAAACCAACATAAACCATGTGCACAGTTTTTCACTCTTTGCAATCTCAGCCGGATCGGACCCTTTGGCCTGGTGGGCCGTATGTTTGACAACCCTAGTAGAATATATACATTTCAATGGCATATCTATTATAAAATGTAAAATAAATAGATAAATAAATAAACAATACATTTGAGCGAACAGAAAAAGTCTCTGGATGAAGACGAAATTAATGCAAACATTTAGTTTACCTATAATCTGCAAAACTTTGTGTTTCTGTACTAAACAAGATGTCTTGTCAAATAATTTTTCAACAAGTATTATTACTTACATGTTTGTTTTTAAAGAAATCACACAAAATGACATTTTTGGCTGAGTTAGCATCAACTGAACACATTGTGACAATGAACTGTTCATCAACTACATTTCAAGTAACATTTTAAAGTAATATTTCCCTGCGACATGTCAAGCTCTGACACTTCAAAGCCAAAATGAAGAAAATGAGAAAGTAGAAGAGCAGATACTCACTGAACTCAAAGCAGTTGTTTTACATTAGAGTGATGAAAGTGATGGTGATGGTGTCAGTGATTGCATCAGTTATGTTATTAAAGGGGCAGTAACCTCATTTTAGTGGCACATGCAAAACATTGAACTTTATCATGAAAATATGATATAAATGAACTGAGGGACTTGTTTTACCCAAAAAAATAAAATAGTGTTGGACGATGAGATTATATATGAAAAATACCATTTAACCACTTATTACACTCACTGACATTGGCACAGCGGTGCCAGTATGGGACATTCCAAAACCACACAGTACAGCCTATGACAGAAAATGGTATAAAAAAAAAGAATCCGATTCAAATATCACATGGTAACTTATTTGTGTAAAGTCACTTTTTCCACCGCCTGTCTGTGATCAGCTGTGGAGTCTCTGACTCGTGTCAGTGTGTAGTGACCATGACTCCTGCGTCTGTTGACGTCTTGACCTTGTTATCTTCCTCGAATAGAACGGTTTGTTTACACATCTCGTAACTATCCTGTACTTTTGTGATGTTATTTGCTTTGTGATGTTATTTCCACACGTATGGTGAAGTTTATCTCGCATATTCTCACACCTGGAGTGCTTCAATCAGATTTCAAATTGGCTTTGACTCGCGGGTAAACAACTAAAAACGGTGTCAAAACAAATAAATCACGGTCATGTAAAAGTGTGCTGGCGCTCCTGGATGTAGCACTTCATGTGTACGGCAATATTTATATAGTTTGAAATCAGGGAGGAAATAACACATCTATAATTCAATATATGAAAATGTAAAATGAAAAGAGCAAAGACTAAGTATATAATATCCACATAAGAAACATCCCTTTGTAGTAGTATGAGGAAACGTACTGGAAATGCACCTGTTATTGGAGAAATGTACTACAAACCAAGTTACTTGTAAACTGCTGACAAAGAGCAAAGAGAAAATGATGTAATGAAAAGCAGATGAATTGACCTGGTTGGAGTGTGTGACGATTCCCTCCTGAAGAGATGATCCGGCAAATGAGTGGCTGCAGTCACCTTTCCTTTCCCACACTCCTCAAGACTAAACAAGATTAGGGCTGAACACACTCACACACTCACACACACTTCTCCTGTGTGTGAGCGAGGTGAATGAAGGCCGGACTGAAACAAGGCGGCTCCTAATAAATGGACCGTGCAGCTCCAAAGTTCAACGGTCGTCTCACCTGTGTGACAGTGTCCTGTCGTGTGTTTTATTATATCTTACTGCAAGGAGGGTTTGTCTTATCTCAAGGTTTAGCCTTCTCTGCACACACACACACACACACACACACACGCACACGCACACACATGCACACACACACACGCACATGGCATTGTGACCTGGGTAGTAATAATAATAGTATAAGTTGGCAGTTAAGATAACTTTCTGCTGCACATTGAAGTTGGTCTCCTGAGTCCACTGGAACGCAAGGAACACGAGTGAGCATGTGCTGTGCAAAAAGGCAATTTAATGTTTAAGCTAATTATGGGATGTTCTGTCATTTCCATGGTGATATAGCAGCACATTTTTCACTTCCTGGTGATGCTACTCAACACAATTTGAGGTTGTCATAGCAGCTTTCCTCAAAAGATATTTTAATGTCAAAGTTGGAAACGTTGGAAATAACATTATTATTATTATTATTATTACTATTATTATTTTTATAGTGAACTTACATGATGCTGCTAAATGTCCCTATTCTTTCTCTGTCTTTGTCAACCATGTAAGAAAACATATTATAAGATATACTATGAATAATATACACAATTGTATTCATTTTTTACTTATGAGCCCTCACATTATACTAATATGTAAGGCTGATTTTAAGGTAAAGCAAACAACTGTGTGCATTCTAGAAATTATGGACATAAAATGTCATCTTAATTACCTATTTATTCAGATTATAGCAAAAGAATTGTAAATCATCCTCTCTCAGAGTGATGCAGTCAGCACATGTGGAGGGAATGAACAGGTGCACAGTGACTCTATCCACAACACAAAAGAAACTGAGAACAACAGAGAGAAAGGTGTAAAACATCATTTACTCAATCAAATACTAAATCTGAAAAAAAAACGATCTATTCAAACATGAAGAGAATGTGGGCTAATATGGCCAATAAAGCAATCAAACAACCAATCAATCAATCTATTTATAGCGTCTTGAAAAACAATCATTAATGGGTGGATTCCTGGAATTTGTGCATCCATTTGCATATTTCAAAAACAGAATGAACTCTGGGGGTGTTACAGAGATGAACAAAATATAATGGATGTGAAATAAAAAAAGTTTTTCATCCATGTTTAAAAATCATTATGATGAACTCTGTACGTGTGGAAGTTCAAGAGTGAAACAGATGGATATTCTGTCACTCATCAAATGTGATGCACATCCTTTATCACCGCTTCACTGAGCTGCTCCGCAGGTTCAAGTCCCAGGTCACTGCCCCCGGCATGCGCCACCAAACTGTGGACGAGTCCGTCTCATGCCTCCTATGGCCCCAAACAGTCCAGCTCAGCATAGAGTCCAAAGTTCTTGCAGAAGAAGAAGAAGAAGAAGAAGAAGAAGAAGAAGTGCTGGGCGGCTTTCTCCCCCTCGTTGGATGGAGCTCCATCCAACGAGGCAAATCTGTGTTCCGGTTGTTTCACAGCCGCTCAATCAGTAAACAAGGGTCGTCTGTGATTGACAAGAAAATAATGTTAATGAAGTCATGTTGGGTTTTTTTAATCAATGAAAAATAAAAATGTCTTTTTAAATGTGCAGTGTGTAAGATTTTGGTCATTTTTGTTTCTTGTAAAAAAATGACAAAAATATTAGATCTAAATGTTTTCATGAATTTATAATCAGTAAAATGTTGTTGTTTTTCCCCATGACCCTCAAATGAGCCCTTTAATTTATATTTATTCAAGTAGCGGGTCCTCTCAATGGGGGCCGCCATGTTTTTACAGTAGCCCAGAGAGGACATAACTTAACTTATCTTTTGAGTTTTAATGACAACTGAAGTCGGCCATAGGTTCTCCCGCATGTTCTGAAGGGTGCAGGTGAAGGATACAACATGCAACTTCACCTCTAGACGTCACCAAATCTTACACACTGCACCTTTTAAGCCTTTTGACTTAGAACGACTGTACTTACATTGAACAGTCTGCGGTCCAGCTTCCACGACCTTTTGGCCACAGCAGCAGGAGGCACTACACCGGGTCTCTGCAGAGAACCTCCACTGTCCTCAGCGGTCCCACCAGAGAACCTTCTCCAGGCTCTCCTCTGCAGCCTTGGTGTGGGCTCAGGACGTGGAGTGTCCTCGTCTTTGTCAGTGGACATCCTCCTCCTCTTGGCAGGAATCTCTGGGGGAGTGTCGGTGTCATGAGTGATCGCAGCACGACATGTCCTCTTCACACGTGTCCTGCAAAGCGCTGGGATGGACCCGGGTCTTGGTGTTGGCTCATCTTCATCAGTGGACATCCTCCTCCTCTTTGCAGGACCCTCTGCAGGGGTGTCAGTGTCCGGGCCGGTGGGCCTTTCTAAATGGGTCCTGTCCAGCTCTGGGAGGAGCATGCAAAGTTTCTCCAGCTCTGTGTCGAGATCTATGAAGTCGTACTCACTGAAGGAGCCTTCATACTGCTGGATCTCAGGACATGTCCACTCCTGGTACTTGTATTGATCCATGGTTGAAACCGGGTGATGCTCCAATGTTGCACCGGCGGAGGTCTTGACGTGTCCTACTCTCTCCAGCGACTGACAAGTAGTGACTGCAATCACAAACTGAACCCCAACCCCCCATATATAGGCAGCCAGTTAACGGAAAGTGGCTTTGATCTAGGCATCAGGGAGCGGGGCTTAGAGTGGCTTTGATCTCGAATACTATATATGGTATGAAAGTCAAATATGAAATCTGACAAGTGATACATTGTAATATAAAGTGACTTTAACATAAATAAATAAATAAATAAATAAAATACTGGCTCCACAGTGCCCCCTCAAGTTCAGCCCCAGTAACACAAGTCACGCGAGTGTTCCAATCCAGTCCAAAGACAGTCTCTTGACGCCATGTGTAAAATATAAATGGAAGCCGGATGTTTAAATGTAAAGGCTTTTTTGGCTGTTATGGCTGGCATAATGGCTGTTTTACAGTAATATGTGATCATTGTTGTGTACACAAATGGGTGGCGCATAACTTCCGGTCGTTAAGTCTGACATAGGTCGGAGTTCACCCCGTCCTCGTCCCCATCACCTGTAGCTTCCCCAACCCATGTACACGTATGTACAATTGTGTCATAGGCGACCTGGGTGCTCAGAAGGACCAAGAGTAAAATATAAGCTCAGTGTGGACAACAACAGCCGCTAGTCTGTGGCCTTACTGACCCAACTGGAGCTAACAGAGAGCCACAGCTAACGGCTAATGCGGCTAACCACCGCCACAGGTACTCCCTCCATCACGATGTTACACAGCGAAGTTGGGTCAAACTTCGTTTAAAAGAAAACAGGAAGTGTTGCCACACAACCTCCGTTGGGTGTAATTTAAAAAAAACAAAAAAAAAACAAGTCGAGTAATTTTATCACTTGTGGATCTGAAAGAAGAAATGATCTGTTGTTTAATATGTCGTTGAATGCACAACTAAATTATTTCGAACAAATGTTACACAGAAAATATACTGTACCCAAGCGGAACCATTTCGAGGGGACGCTGATGGTTAGGACACATAATAGAGGAACACCCACAACTTCCGGTCGATTTTGAATTTCTGTACAGCCACAGCGCGAGAGTTTGGCAGGTATTCACACTATCGACACAATATGACGGTTTTACTTCTCTGTACTTTTATTGAATTTAACATTCAGAATAGTATTAAGGGGCAAATAAGTTTGCATGTGACGCCACAGAATGAGATCTATCGTCCATGTTAGACTGACACCCGCAGAGTTAAATGTCGTGTTCACTTGTTTGTTTACCAGCCACAGTAAACTAGACAGCCGGGTATTTACACTGTGCTTGGCTTAAGATGTCATAAATACTTCCTGTGCTGACTCTAATATGCAGCCAAGCTGATGTTTGTTGTTGTTGTCTGTGTGTGTGTGTGTGTGTGTGTGTGTGTGTGTGTGTGTGTCTCTGTGTCATAGTCAGTCAGATATGTCCACGCTGTTCCCCTCTCTCTTGCCACGGATCACCGAGGCTCTGTGGTTCAACCTAGACCGACCCTGTGTGGATGAAACCGAGCTGCACCAGCAGGAGCAGCAGCACCAGACCTGGGTAAACACACACTCAGATTACAATAACACCTCTGCAGGGGCCACAGTCATACTGCATCCTGTAAAATCAGATTATTACTTTCAACCTCACACCAGATTAGGACCAGAAGTTCATACATCACAATGTTTACAATTTCATTTGACAAACAACAATATCTATTATAACAGACAATAGCTTTCAATTGAATGAACTGATACAGGATTTTTCACACAGCTTGCACTAATAAAGTGTTCTACATCAGTCACAGACCTGCTCCAAATAAAGAAGCTCCTTTTGTACTTACTGTAGGATCAGTAGATTAGTTCTTTATCTTTATTGTATATAAAGATACTATATATACAGTATAGACAGTATGGGATTAGATGAGGGGGACAAAAGATAAACCTTATTGATGACACACTTGGAAAATGAACTTGTGACGGCGGCAGTAGTACTCAGAACGAGATGGGTGCAAACATTGTAACAAAGATGAATTAATAATGAATGAATTAAACAACATTTTTCACTATGAGGTAATTTAGGAAAATAGTACACAACGGTGGTTATTTTGTCTAAAATAATTGTGTCTGTCTTTATGTGCCAGTTGCAGAGCATTGCTGAGAAGGACAACAACTTGATGCCAATTGGGAAACCTATATTCGAGGTATGATGTTTGAGTAGCCTGTAACATTTATCGAATCAGAGTTTACAGCTCTGATCACCACGTCACAACAAATGAAACATTAAACTCCTCTTTGCCTGTTTAGTTTTACCCATGTTTGTTTGTTTGTTTGTGCTCCTTCCATTATTGTCCTCTGCATTTATCGAGCGCAGGCAGGATATGAAGAGGAGGATGAGGAGGACGATGAGGATGAGGAAGACAGCGAGGAAGACTCTGAAGATGAGGAAGACATGCAGGACATGGATGAGATGAATGATTACAACGAGTCACCTGATGATGGCGAAATCAACGAGGTGCTTTAATACATCTTTTTTTTAATTGCTAAAAGTGATGCATTCATGGAAAATATTCAGACACGTTGTTTTCTTATGAATCTGACTTTTACTTCCTGAAACTGAGAGACTTTGCTTCTGTCTGTCAGGTGGACATGGAGGGAGCAGACCAAGACCAGGACCAGTGGATGATTTGAGATGTAAGACAGTTTTAGCGTCTGTCAGACTCAGATGTCTGTGTCTCTGTGGATTTCTGCTCAAAACACGACTGTTGCCTCTCGCACCACGGAGTTCCTCAGGGTGAGGGTTTGGTAAGTCCAGCCACGGAGGATCAGACTGTCATTGGACATAGGTTCGAGTCTGGCTCACACTTTTGTAACTGATGCAAAGCCGTATAAAACAATAGAGTGGATGGATGGAAGTCTGAGGACACGTCAGGCTTTCGTCAGCTTTTTCTGTTTCTGTTAAAGCAGCACAACTCATCTATTGATCCATCTTGTAAAACACTTAAAGGTGCCCGTAACCAGCCTGGCACACGGCCACACAGTGGCACCGCGTCATCATCGGACATTGATTTACTCTCCATGAAACTTTGACCTCATCGTGTCTTCAGTCATGTGCCACTTCTCAGCATCTCCAAATTAGCTGAAGGGGCACAACAAATCGTTCAGTCAGCAAAATAATATTTCACTCATCAAAGTGACTCAGCAGTTTTATGTTTACATCCTCCCTTTAGTGGAGTTTTCACAAGGGTTTTCAAGTAATGATTCTATTAGATATCTTTACAGTGTTGAAGTGGGAACTTCCATTAAAGATGCAGAATTTTAATAGAAACAGCAAAAAATGCTCTCTCATGTTTTTGCTTTGTTGGTTTTCAAGGCTTTTCATATAGAAACTGAAACAAAGGCCTTGACAGTTTGTAATAAATTAACTTATTTTAATTTGTATATTGTGTGTTTTTATTATATTTTAATGTACATTTGAGTTGAGGTTTGATGTTTCATGAGATTCAGGAACTTAAATTGTCAGCAGTAATAGATTATGACATTTATTTGTACAGCTCCAATAGTGCTGATATCCTCCGTTATTGAAATCCATAATTAATGCTGAGTAATGATTAGTTTTCCCCTAGTTAACTGTATGTTGAATACAATTTTAGTGCATATAGTCTTTTCTAACAACAGCTGTAATTGGAAATCTGTCAGAAGGTTTCTAAAGGTGGTATTGACAAGTAGCCAAGATCATCTCTGTCACATTTAACCCAGGAGAGGGCGCTGTCTAGGCAAAGCTCATATCAGAAGTAGTTGTAAAACTAAATGATACAGATTGTGCAAACAGTTTCTAACGTGGTCGGTTTCGCTCTGAGTTCCTCTTCCTTCTGAAAGTGTCTTTGAGTGATTTACTTAATTCCCTCGTACACCAGCTCTGCCATCCCGTCTCTGACCCCCTTGCTGTACTCCAGCGTGGCCCTGTGGATCTTCCACTCGTACAGGCCGCTCTTCCGAATGTGTCTGAGGAACTTTGGAGCTCCGGGAAACAAAACGTTGTCGGCCACGATCATAGAGCCTTTTCCCAGCAGACCAGAGCCCTCCAGCATCTGGAACACACACACACACACACACACATTTACATTTCTGAAATCCTATGTGACAGCAAGTATTGATACAATCCACTGACTTAAAGGTGTACTTTGTAAGATATCAGCAAAATGATTCATATGTTCATAGGTAGAAACTGAACAAACTAATCAGAGAGATGTTTTTGACAGTAGAAACACCTGAACAGTGGGTCCTCTCTGCAGAGGCGGCCATGTTGCACCACCATGTTTCCACCTGTTTCTACCGTTTGAGTGTTCATGATGAATCAGATGTAACGTGCAGCTTTATCTAATGAATGTCACTAAATCTCACACACTGTTCAGTAATTAAAAGCAGTCTATCTTAGCGGATTTTGTCAGGTGACCTTGGGTGTTCTGAAAGACATCTATAGATTAAAAGTATTATTTATGTACTTATCGATTGTTTATTTCTTGAATAACATGAATTCTATAGATTAATAGAATAGCCTTTGTAACAATGACTCTGTATAACCTGCAGATCAGGACAGTAGCATTTCTTCCAGTGGTCCATGAAGACAAAATCCAGCTTCTCCAGACCATAGTCAGACCTCAGCCGCGGGATCACTTCATCCGATGGACTGACGATGAGCTCCACCTTCACAACACAGAGTGCACGAATGTTGATTTCAGGCTCAGTTAAATATCTCTGCCCCCCCCCCCCCCTCTCCCTCACCGTGTCGTCATCGAACCCCGCCAGCCTGAGGATCTTCTCGGCGATGGCCGCGTTCCTCTGGTCCATCTCCACGCTGTAGAGCCGGGCGCCCAGGGGCAGACAGCGGGCGATCCGCACGGCGCTGTACCCACAGTGGGCCCCCAGCTCCAGCACGGTCAAAGGACTCTGCTCCAGCAACAGTCGGTCCAGGATCTTCCCTGGAGAAAACACATTCATCAGCAAACTCAAGAAACGGAGGTAATAAAGATTTTTTACAATAAAAAAATAAAAAATCTTGCTGTATCGTCACCTTTTTTGGGCCCTATGTTGCTGATGTACTCCACTTTGCTGCACCAGGAGTCGAAGGCGTCCAGGATGCTGTCGGGGTCGCCCGGGGTGGCGTGGGTGAGGACGTACTGGTAGGCCCGCTCCTCTCGAGTCAGGCCGGTGACGCAGTCCTTCCAAATCCGGACCAGCACGGCCCGGTAGAAGAGGGCGAAGTAATGGCGGTACCGGATGAGCAGGGTCAGCAGGAGCGGGATGAAGGCCAGAGCGATGGCAGGGGAGACCATCCTCACTCACTCTGAGAGAAACACACACACACGTAAGTAAGTCCATGTGTCAGTGATATGACAATGGTGGTTTCGAAAAGTTCTTGGCCTGACCAAGAAACAAGAGGTGGGACTATCATTGTGCGCCACACTTTCTTTCACTTTCTCAGTAAATGATTTTCTCCATGAGGCCAAGAACTTTTTGAATGACCTATATATCCTGCTCTAAATGTGACAATAAGTAAGTTAATGGTGCTGGACAATAAACAAGAGCCATGAATAAATATACACACACACACACACATATATATATATATATAATCATTTGAAAAACATGCTGACTGACCTGTTCTAATAGTATGTGTCTGAAGCCGAGGTGAACGTGGCTCTTCCGCTGCAGAATGATGGTGGAGTGTGTGTGTGTGTGTGTGTGTTTTGTTTGTGTAAGAGAAGGTAAGAGACCTGAGAGTATGAATAATTGATGTGCATAGGCCCATTAAATAGTTACAGTTAACAGCTGTTAGAGCCGGTGTCAGTGTTCACTGCCAAACATGACTCAGCATTATATTCACTTCTGTTGATTCCTCTAATATGTGGAATAAAGGAAGGAATGAAGACACAGTGAAAAGGGAGCAGGAGTGAAACTGACATCTGATGTATCAAGTTAACTACAACAGGTGTGTGTGTGCGTGTGAGAGAGAGAGAGAGAATGTGTATGAGAGTGTATGTGTGTGTGTGTGTGTGTGGAGTCCAGTTTCTTTTACTGAGTCATGATGGGAAGATTAAGTGACTGTCTTTTTCTCTATTTGGATATTTGCATAATGCCACACAATGTTTTATTGACCTGATCTAAAGGTTTGTAAGATGTTGCTTATAAGGACACGGTCAGCTGAATAAATGTATTCATATTGATTACCCTCACCACTAGATGGCACTATATCATATACCTCTAAATCTATATTATGCTGATCTGCATGGACATTGATGGTTGCCTGTGTTTTCTTGTTGTTGTGCTGTGTGGCTCATTTGAACAGGTAAGTGCTGAATTACTTGAATGTGAACAAGAACAGTATCACAACTTACTCTCAAAAAATTTAATATAATATAAAAAATAATAAAAAATAAAAAAACAAATAAAAAAGGACAACACCTCATTACATGTGATTTATTGCTCATTTTACACTCGTCACTTTGCTTGTGACTTAGCCTGAGATTTTATTAAAGCTCATGATGTAAACCTCTTTTCTGCTGCTGTAAAACAAAGTGAATGAATTCCAAATTAATTCTCTCTCACACACACACACACACACACACACACACACACACAAACACGTATGAAATCACATACAAGTGGAAAAAAATATTTCATCACAAGAGAAACAACAGCACCTTCACCACTTCACCCCACAGATGTATCAATATAAAATATGATGGTCGCATCAGACTAGTATCAAAACCACTGTTTCATATATATATACAAATTTACACAAAAATAGAAAAAATACACAAACATTTCAATATCTTGTATTTCAGTACTGTAGTAATGAGTAATAAAATAAGATACCTGGTTTCAGAGAATCGATTTGATATTGACAACGTGACGATGTGTGGGGTTTAGCGACATCCAGTGGTGGAGTTGCGCGTTGAAGCCGAATGGGAGAAACACTGTGCACATTCACATAAACATCAATGTCAAAATGTCATTGTCTAGAAATGGAAACAATTCTGCTGAATCTTACACACTGAACCTTTAACTTTCACCAGTGTGTAGAGGAGAGCATGGATTCAGAATGAAAACATCTCCATCTGAATTGATGATCATATTCTAATGGGCCCTGGGTGGACTTACAACCTCTTATATCATTCTACCCCCCCCCCCTCCGAGTCTCATTGATCGGATAAACACAACTCAGCACACAGACACGTCCATGACGGGGGGGGCAGTGGGGCAATGACTCTACATCTCACGACAGGCCTGTTTCAGTAGGGCCCTGATGAACTTCTTCAGCTCCTTGTCTCCTCTGCTCCACCTCACCAGCCGGGTCAGCACCAGCCTCCCCTCCTCAGCCTGAGCCAGGCCCAGGTACCACCCACCCGGGAGCCCGCTCCCCTCCTTCCCCCCTTTAGCCTGTCCTCTGTCCGCGGGTTCCGGCTCCTCCCGCTGCTCGGCAGAATCTAACCCGGGACACGTGCAGGTCCCCCCCTCCTGCAGCCACAGAGCACTGTGTGCCATCGCACCTCCGATCCCCTCCGCCCTCTCCGCCGCGCCCCCCGCCCACCTCAGGATGCGGCTGCGGGGCGTCGGCACCAGCTGGCGGTCGCCGCCCACCGTCGACGCACTGCCCAGACGCATCTTAAACGCTGCGAACGGAGACAGAGAGAATGTGATTTAGCAGGTGTTGCCTCAGACACATCAAGCTGTGTGTGATTGGGGGAGGTGTGTGTGTGTGTGTGTGTGTGTGTGTGGGGGGGGGGGGGGGGGGGGGGGGGGGGGGGGGGGGGGGGGGGGGGGGTCCAGTGGGGCTGTTCTCACCATATGGACTGTGGCAGAAGTTCTCCTGGATCTCAGTCTCCCCTTCAGAGGCTAGACTGCAGGCATCACAGATGACACTGCCTGAGGAAGGAGAACCACCAAGAGATGAGCGTCTGCAGCGGAGACGTTAACAGTCGTAAAAGGGGCAGAGGCCAGGAACTGCAGATTCATCGGTTCGTGCGATTCACCTGTAAAGGTGCAGTGTGTAAGATTCGGTGACCTCTAGAGGTGAAGTTGCATGTTGTATCCATCACCTCACCCCCTCCCTTCTGAACATGCAGGAGAACCTGTGGTCGACTTCAGTTGTTATTAAGAGTAAAAGGATGTTTAATGTGTCGACTTTTACTGCTGTAAAAACATGGCCGCCCCCATAGAGAGGACCCGCACCTCATGTAAATATACATCAATGGGCTCATTTAAGGGTCATGGGGAAAGAAATCAAACACTTAGGAGATTATAAATTCCTGAAAATGTCAGTAAGACCAAAATCGTACACACTGCACCTTTAATGTGTACAAGCAAACATGTCGCTTCACCCCTGGACGTCACTAAATCCTGCATACTGCAACTTTTTATATATCAGTATGATAAACAACATCATTCTAGTGGTGTGTATGAACTTTAAGAAATGTAGATCTCGAAGACATAGAATCTCATCACAGATATTAGAGGGATAAATTCATGAGTATATACAATATGAGAATAAATAAATTATATAAACCATTTCGAATTAATCAATCATAAAAAAAACACAATATTATATTATTTATCAGTATGATAAACAACATAAATCATAGTGGGCGTATCTGAACTTTTCAGAAATATAGACCTCGAAGACACAGAACGCCTCTCTGACCTTTCAGCGCCTCCTCGTGCTTCACCTCCTCCTCGGTCCGCCCCTCCCTCTCCCCGGTGGCCGGGATGCACAGCCCGGTCCCGCGTGGGAAGCGGCTGCAGTTGAACATCTCGGGCCACGGGAACCCGAAGGCGCTCATCACGGGCACGCAGCCGTCGCGCACCGCCTCGCACAGGCTCCGGCAGGGGCTGACGGGCCCGCCGAGCTCCGGCAGACACACCGGGGCGAAGAGCGAGCACAGGAACTTCTTGGTGTCCCGGTGGCACAGCTTGGAGACGAGCGGCAGCCAGGCCGCCGACTGCTGCTGCGCCTCCCGCAGCGAGTCGTGGCCCAGCAGGTTGGGGATCCGCATCTGCCGGTAGCCGATGCCGTGGCACAGGGTGAGGGTGCTGGGGACCGGCTTACACACCGAGCGCACCGACGAGCTGAAGCCCAGCGACGGAGGCCCAAGCTGGGCGAGGGGCGCGGTGTCAGGCGCCTGAGAAGCTCCGCACAGGGGCAGCAGGCTGAGCAGCAGGAGGAGGCTCATGTTTTGGAGGATCCACGGAGACGCTGTGGTCGAAGTCGATGCCGATCCAAGTGTGTGTGTTGTGTGTGTGTGTGTGTGTGTGTGTGTCCGGGTCTGTAAACAAAGAGGTGTGGAGGAGACCGGGGGTAAATGAGAGGGCAGGCGCCTCCCAGTCATCATCATCATCATCAGCCCAGTCAGGTCCCCAGACTCAGACTGGCGTCGCCCTCCACACCTCCTCAGTGAAGTGTCAATGGGGGCGCGCGCTGACTCTGTCTGACTGTGTTTCCCCATTGTGCCCGAGCCAGACTGTGCGTGATGCAGTGTAAACAAACACACTCCTCAGTTTCAAACAAGTCACTGACTTCGGCCATGAGATGACGAGATAAGATATATCAGGATAAAAGACGACAACCTCTCCTGCAACTCCACCTCTAGAGGTCACTATATCTTACACACTGCACCTTTAAGACAAAATGAGATAAGCCAAGATAGAGGAAAACAAGTTAAGACAAGACATGAGCTAACATGATACGTACAATGAGATTAAACAAGATATGGAAAGTCAGAATTAATCAAGACAGGATTAGAGAGGTCAGGATAAGATAAGTCAGACAGGACCGAAAGACGAGACGGGATAAAATAAGATGAGATCAAACTAGATAAGAGAGAATTAACTGAGATAAGATAACAAGTTTAGACAAGACAAACAAGGTGAGATCCAATGCGATAAGGAGATAAGATTTAATGAACTTATCTTAGATGATTAAAGGAGATCAGATAAGACACAGGACAAGATCAGATGAGAGGGATAAGATGATCCTTTATCAGCGAGATGTGAAATATGAACTAAGTAAAGGCAAGTGAAGAAATACAATGATCTGTGAAAATAGTAATATAAACTAACATGAACCTCACACACACACACACACACACACACACACACACACACACACGGGACAGAATAAGCATTCAAGAGTTCCAGTAAAAGTGTAATCATGCATAATTATCATTATAGCAAAATCATTTCTATATAAATTGACACAAAGTATTTACAGGCAGAGCGTCAACTTATGAAAAGGTTTCATCTTCTGCAATTTTTTTTGGGTTCAATTAACTTTTAATTGCAAGAGAAAGAAAAGCTGCAAACACCCCAGAGACTGTAGATCCATAATAACTAGAATCAGCGCCTGCGGGTTCCAGGAACTCTCAGGTAATGATTCAGATTCGGGTCTAAGAGCCGTGACAATGGGGGCAGTGTGTTTTTACGAGGACCTTTGAAAAACCTTATCTGTCCATGTTGTGAAATGATGGAAAGGAAATGAAGCGCGTAACTGCGGCGCTGTGTGTTGCGACCCTGTCATCTTACTGAGCCCGCAGGCTCTCACAGGGCCTTTCATCTCCCTCCACGGAGACGCCTCATGTGCCAAGACAAGCCTCATCCTGTCATCTCTCACTCTTCTGCCGCCGCCGCCGCCGCCTGTTCTACCCCTCCGTCCTATAACCTGTCATTAATTCAGACAGCTCGCATTCGGTGAAGTATTTGTGATGTTTGCCTACTTCCAATTTCTCCCAAGTTGGCATCTGGCTCCTGTTATGCTCTGTGCCGTGTCGTTGCCCCAAACCCAAGTAAAGCCCCAAGTAAAGCCCCAAGTAAAGCCCCAGATAAAGCCCGAACACCGAGTGGTGCGAAGGCCCGATTGAAATTGCTTTGTTTCTTATTATCATTATTATTATTTTTCGCAGAAATGAACTGCTTATTTGGGGGCCTTAACATATCCTAAAACTCACAGATGTTTGGAATATGCATCGAGAGTGGTGGAGATTTTAGTTTTCCAAAGTCAATTCAAGTGGGCGTGGTCAATTGGCTCCAGGGGGACGGCCCAAAGTCAGCCCAGGCACTGGTTAATACCGACATGTATGAAATTTGGTACATGTGTGTATCGGCCTTAGACAAGAAAAAAGCATACCGCTAAACCAAACAGGAAGTTGGCCATTTTGGATCAAAGTTCCATTTTTGGACGTTTTACACACAATGAAATGTGACGCTTGTTTTGGCGAATCGTAAAGTGTTCTTATTACAACGTGCACATTTCTAACAAACACAATGGGTGTCAGTGAAGTTTTTCAGGTGGTGAAGCTGGAAGCAGCAGAATACCTCACGCCCCGCCCTCTTTTATGTTAATTCGAAAGGTCCACTGTGTTCAATTTAGGAGAAATGTACCAAGTTATCAAATCCTTTGGATGAGCCATTTACAGTTACATCAAAGTCAGGTTCTCTCTTTGAAGAATGACAAGCTGCAACCCTGTGTTCACACAGAACCAGAATTGACATCTTAACCATCTCACAATTTCCATTTTCCAACAACATAAACACATTCTTACTTCCTACTTCCTTCAAGTTGCAGTGTATAAGATTTGTGCTGAATTATTTCCAATTCAATTAGCAGAAAATAATTCCAAGCAAAGCAAATAATCAGTAAATAAGTCAAATAAAACATTTGTATGCTAACATCAGGCTACTGCAGATTCTCTAAATTGTTTTGAAGGTAAGGGTGGTACATTGGAGGCTGCAATATGCAACTCCACCACTAGATGCTGGTAAATCCTTCACACCCGTGCCTTTAAATATGCCTTTACATTACATGTCTCACTTTGCTTACCTCAGTAACTTCCTCACGTTTCTGTTTCCTCCATCACGTGACGAAGGCCACCGCCGCCGCCGCCGCTGCTGCTGCTGCTGCTGCTCCCCCTGTACCGGAAGTGGTGATTTGTGTTGTTGCACCACCACCGCTGCTGTCATGTGATAGCCTGTCTGCTGTTGACAGTAGCTTCCCACCTCTGGATGAAGCTCTAACAAAGTCACGCGAGGGGAAAGGGACTTTTATGTTTTGCCGTGGAGGAGAAAACACGGCTCGTGTGTGTGCGACGGAGAAGAGCGGAGCTGGGCTTGTGTAGCTTCGGCCCTCGGACGCTGCCATGGGTTGCTGTTACAGCAGCGAGAACGAGACGGCAGAGCAGGTAAGCTAGCTGCTAGCCGCTAGCAGGCTAATACTCTTTCGATAAACACACCGCAGGTTACGAGGAAAGAACGTATGCGCCCCACACACACTGCGGTCGCTTTTAGAAGAATTACCGAGGTCTCCCGGTGGTTGTTATTCCAAAGTTAAGGCTTTACGGAAGGGTAAAATCATGTTTAGCTAGCTAACATTAGCCCTCGGCTAAGGCCTGGTGCTAAGCAGCTTGAGAAGTTCACATGAAAATTGACAGAAGATTAGTGGAGCTGTTGAGCTACACGCACAGTGTAATATGTCTTCACTGACATATTTACATTAAAGAGTTGAGGATAGATTATTGATACGATGTCAGATTTCCTCACTGAAGCTTGATTCTGTTTAAAAAGTGAACATGAAATGAAATAGTGATTTTTTTCCCTCATGTTTCTGACAGCTACTTGTGACTTTAAAGGACAAGTGTGAAAGAATGCTGTGTAATTATTTCTCTCTCTGTCACCAGAAATACATTGTACAATAATTACACTGATGATTTTATAAGTATGTAATCATTGAGACCAATTTAGCTTTTCAGTATCCTCGACAGCTCTTGATATTTACATCAGGTACACGGTCCTCTTTATGAAAGCTGCCATTTTTTAATAGAATCTCAGAATAGATCAACTGAATAGAGCAACTGAATTTTACCATAGTTGATCTTTCTTGCTCCTGTAAGTTGCCATTCACTTGCAGCATGCAACTTCACCACTAGTTGCCACTGAAGCCTACCTCCCGTGCATTCGAGAGGCCAAATCACTTGTCATTTCTTAGTTATAGTGACATTGATCTTACTTGTATATCATTAACTGAATGTTTCCTCATCGCAATCCCACTGAACTCCCTCAGGACCCTGAACGCAAGCCTCTGATCACTCACACCAACCCAGTCAGCAAACCTCCCAATGGGACGGACTGGATCACCACCAGTGTCCCGTCAGCACGGACCGATGAACAGGCCCTGCTTACATCCATCCTCCATAAGACGGCACAGTAAGTCCCTCCTTACAGTGCGTTCACAGATAATAACTTTCTGAAACTGCTTTTTAAATGTCATTATTTCCTCTCTGTCAGGAATATCATTGATGTCTCAGCAGCCGACTCTCCCGTCATGATGGAGCAACATGAATACATGGACAAAGCTCGGCAATACAGGTACAAGGGTTGGCAGTATCCTTATGGATGGTTGGGATACTTACGATGCCAGTGACGTTACATCAGCTACAGCCATATCGTTATAAGAGTTCATAAGATATTGATCTTAAGGGTGTGCCACTGTTGCTTTATGATGTTGTTAAGGTGCATTTAGGAGTTGTGTGTTTTGGACTGCATCTCATCAAATAAGAAACTGTAAGGAGGAAATGTGGCAGCTCTGTGGTACATCCAGCAGCACTGGCACTGTAAAGCTGGTCTTTTATACTTCCCCTTAAACCAAAGTGCTGAACTCAAAAGAAGTTGGATGCCACTTCAAACCCCTGCTCCAGTTACAACTTCTGGCAGTTTGATGATGTGCACCAAAGAATGTTTAAGCAAAATAAAAGATTCAACAGATTTTCAGTACATCAAATGGATGAAGACGTGTAAGTGAGTGTTTTGAATATACTCTGAATCGCAGTAAATATTATGACAACAGCCTGACGACTTCTCCGTGTGTTTTCAGCACAAAACTGGCCGTGTTGAGCAACAGTCTGTCCCAGAAGAAAGCCCTCACTCTGCCCTCCCTCACCAGCCAACCCCACCAAGTGCTTGCTAGTGACCTGGTGCCATACTCGGATGTTCAGCAGGTAACCAAACTCCCCAGCAACTCGCACACACACAAGTTGCAGGCATATGTCTTTCCAGTTTTCTCACAGCTCCATGTGTCATTTCCTCATTGGCTGCATTCATCATCTGAGAAATACCCTTCTAGAAACAACATTGGGCAGCATTTCAGTTTGCAGGGGTCTGACTCAGTGTAAGACTTAGAAATAGAACCCGATGATATCCAATGCTTTTCTGCTGCTGCTATTTTTGTGCTATGTTCTATTGTGTCGGTCTGATGTAGGACAGGTCTTGGGATAAGAGCATGCACACTTCCACAAATGTATTATAAGAACTTGATAAAGGGTCTGAGACAGTGCCCTGATCTTTCCCATGGAAACTACTCACTCATTCAGGAAGCACTTGAATATATTTCTATGAAATTTTACCTTTTGTGGCCGGTAGAGTATTCAGAATTTTCCTCTGTTGCTCTTATGCACATTCTTTAAAGCATCTTTAAAAATAAGTAGAAATAGACAACTAGCAAATTTTTATACTAGAAAAACCAAATGCTTATAATTAGGGTCATGTGAGTACTTTTTAAAGTCATTTTTTACACTCAAGAAAGAGCATTAGCGGATTTATAGACTTCTTTTGGTTACATGGTATCCCATGACTGACACACAGGTTGCAGTACCACTGTTCAGCCACTATGCAAAAGCTTTGTCCTTTATTCAGTTCTCACAACACATCCATGCACACTCCCCCTCCATTAACCCCGTCTCCCTCTCTCCCCTGCAGGTGTCCAAGATAGCAGCCTACGCTTACAGTGCAATCTCCCAAATCAAAGTGGACGCTAAAGAAGAATTGGTGGTCCAGTTTGCCATTCCCTGATCCTGCGACTCTGGCTTGCATTTTTGTTTCCTCCCATCCCTCGCGCTCTCTCTTTCTTTCTCTCTCTCTCTCTCTCTCTCTCTCTCTCTCTCTCTCTCTCTCTCTCTCTCTCTCTCTCTTTCTCTCTGTTACTCCTACAACACCCATTTTATTAAAGCGTCTTCATCCTTGTGCTTTTTTAGCTATGCCTCAAACAAAGACAGAGACAAGGAAGGATTTGCTCACTGTGGCCGTCCCATAATAATCACTGGTCAATGACAAATCCTCATCACAGGGCAATGGGGGATGGTTCATTGCATCGTAGACAGGCAGGTTGTGAACTTACATTTTTCCAACAACAAAAACCTCCACTGTGTGGATCAGAGGTTATTTTTTTTTTTTTTTCACAATCAGAAACCAAATCATTCATCCTCCTCTAATTGTTTTAAAATGGTTGTCTTTGTAGCTTACACATCAGACAGTTATCCTTTGGCATGGGAGGACATAGTGTGGGTATGTTCACCCTGGACAGAGCTGTAGGTATTCTGCCTCAAAGCATTGGCTCGACTTACACACGCACTCTACTGAAATCATAACAGTGCCATAGGTGAAGGCCTGGAAAGGATATAAAAGAAAATGGCTGCGTATGATACCAAGTGTGCACCTGATACGTTTCACTCTGTCCTGTGGTCCTGGGATGATCCTCTGCCCTTTCCTCATTGGTTCTCCATGCGCATTCAGAAGCTTTGTTTACTACTCCCTGTATTTACCGGTGACACCGAGCATCTGGCATCAACGTGACATTAGCTTCATTGCAATCATTCAAAATTACCTTGGCAGTCAAAGCGATTGGATCGATGATTCACTGTCCACTGTGTACTCTCCTCTGGACCTGTGGTGGGTGAGGATATGGATAGAGTGGATAAATAAAGGTGAAGTGTGGGGGGTGTTTGGAGCGGCTCTTGGGGCACAGGAAGTTTACAGAGGCTAGATAATCCGGAACTGAGCTGGCAGAGTCTAAATCGAACCCCCTCATATATTTCATAGCAGTGGAGACGTGGTGGAGATGACGGGGCGGGTGGGTGTGTGTGTGTGTGTGTGTGTGGAGGATGCAGGGACAGATCTTCATGCCTTTGTACAGACTTTTTTGATTTGAATATAAAACCCAGATGATGGATTGTATGAAGTTCCTTTTTTTGTAGAGCGCGCATGGATCGGGATCGGCGCGAGGTCTCGTAGCGAATTATCAAGAAAAGAAAATGTTTTTATGAAAACACGACAACACTTTGAAGACCTGCCGAGCTTTTTGTTTGTTTGCGTGCTGCAGATTGTAACCCGGTTGAGATGTTGATAATATTCAGAAACTAACCATCATAGCAGTGTGCAGGGGGAGGAAAGGGGGGGGGGGGCGTTAACAATCTACTACGTACCGCAGCAGATTTAATCATCCGAAAGAAAATCCTTTTGTTTTTGCGATTATTTATTTGTGTTTTAAATGTGTTGTTGCTCTCTGGAGGAGAGCTTGTGACTGTATGCGTGAGCCGCTCTTGACTCTCTAAAGGGATGATCTGCAAGGCTGTGATTACTTCAACCATGCAATTGATTTGAGCTTCTTTTTTTCGCAAGGGGTTCTTGGCATTTTTTTTTCTTTTTTTCCCTTTTTTTTTGTGGTTTTCTTTGTTACTTAAAAAAAAAAGAAGCGTAATACTACCTGAAATATGTTTGTAATATCTTAGGCTAGTACCAAAAAGTTTTAAAGATTTTGGTTTTGTTTGTTATCGATTTATTTTTGGGTTTAATTCATTCATTAAAGACTTTCAACATACTCACTTGTTACCCTCGGTTCAGTAAATCTTAACATCCGCAGCCCTAAAGGTCCAATTCGTAAGATTTCGTGTCACTCGTACAACCCCTTAAGTCTCAATGTTAACTTCATGAGCCTCATATCAATAAACACTGAAGAAGAGAAGGGACCAGACTTTAACAGAGCATGACTTGGCTTCCACTCATCTTCTTTGCTCCTGTCATAAATGATGATTCATGAGTTTTGGGAAAACAGGAGTTTCTTTATTCACTCAATCAATACACACATATCGACAGGTACAGTTTTGTCAAATATGATAAGGAAGTTGAAGCTTCATCTCAGAACTGTTTAACTGGAGTCACAATACATGAAGAAATTAGCTATTATTAACATATTATATACATGCATATGTAGAATGACTGTTTTCATAATCGTAAACTACTCTTACTAAACTATCTGTTGATCTATATATATATTTACTATATATTTTACATATCTTCCAGCAGGTAAACAATGTATTTACACTACTATGTTCATATATTTTGTCTCCAGCTGTGAAAGTGGTCATACTACTTCATGGTACCAGTGTCGCTGGCATCACACGATGCCAGTGTTTCACTTTTTTCGTCTGGAGCTGCGACGCCACACCTGAGTCATGAGCTGCTCCTGCCAGGTCACAGCACTGAAGTCCATCGACTTCAGTCTTGGCAGAACAGAGACGACGTGATGCCTGAAAACAGGAAAAACACATCTATGTACAGTAAATGCAGATTTTACACGAGTGAAGTTGCATGTTGCATTATCATAATTTTTTTTTTGCCAATTAGAGAGAGAAATTGATTTCTCTTTAATCTTGCCTGCTGTACCTTTAATCTTAAAAGCTGCATTGATTCAAGACAAATGGTCTCAGTGAAAAAAAGGCTTTTCAAACAGTGGTGCCTTTTATGTATGAATGTCACATTACAGGACAAGAATAAAATCTCACCATGAAGTATCAACAAGTGAAGGGTTGTTGAAGTGAATTGTGACGGCAGTCACAGACTCTCCTGGAGATCAATGTAGGTCAGCTATGTACACTATGCAAGTCTGTGTCCGGGTGTGTGGGGACATGTTTGAAAAGTGTGTGTGTGTGTGTGTGTGTTGCTGTGCAGACTGGGATATGCAATATGAGCTTGATCTGCATTCAAACAGCTGTTACAGTGTGATGAAGACACATGCTCACCCGGAATTCATGACTTAAATAGCCCCACACTTACGGCTCTGAAGTGTCAGACACCCTGAGCCGCTGCATGTAACGAGTAGCTAAGAGTTATTGCGATGCTACATTCAAACAGCCTCCGAGACGGTTGTGTGGTGGAGTTTAGTATTCAAACAGTTCCAGTTCCAACCATTCACCTGTATGCTTTTTGGATCTCTATCATGTTCCCATGCAGAGTGATGGTGTGTAGATGGGGCAGAGCTCTCAGTTGATCCACCTCTGACATAATGAAAATGCTGTTACCATGGAGATACAGCACGCGCAGCTCACGCAGCTCGCACAGGACCTGCAACACAAACACACGATAGAGAGTGGAAAAACATGGAAGATAACTTAAAAAATATGTATATATTTTATTCAATTTCATTTGATTGTGTTTTATTTTCTTATCTCATTGCATTTTATTTCATTTTATTTCATTTGATCACTTTTTTCTTGAACACTTCAACGGGGATAAAACAATCTACTATAAAAATTTGGCCATGCTGTAGACGTTCTGCCAACTTGGCATCAGGAAGGACACAGAAGACTCACACTGTCAATATGAGTGATTTTGTTGAACGACAGGTCCAACCAGGCGACCTGCAGCGGCTCAGCCAGGAAGTGGCTCAGAGCGAGGTGAAGGTCTGTGAGGTCAGTGATGCTGTTGTTGCTGAGACGGATGGAGCGGCTCTTGTACTTATCGGACTTCCTCTTCAGAGGTCGCGGGCCGGGCCGGGGCTCCATCATCCAGGCCTCTGTAAGACACATTCATCACCAACGTTTGAAATGAATTTCAACATGGTCACCTTCAATCATCATTAAGACTCTGAACATAATATTTTCCCTTTCTGAGCTACTGTAAAAACATGGCCGCCTCCACAGAGAGGAAGTGCTCCTTGTGTGAATATGAAACAATATGCAAATTCACCACCAGATGTCACTAACACTCCTACATGCTGTACTTTTGAAACTTTTGTTTCTATAATTAAAAATTGAATTGCAAGGATTGTTAATATGTATTTTATTAGTAATATAATAGTTTATTACCTGACAAGAGATCGATCTGTTTAAAAGACAAATCCACTGGGGGTCCATCCATGGTCACGACTATGAAATATCCACTGACCTGTAGGAGGGGGAGTGACGTCATTATGAGATTCAGGTAAGATCACAGACAGTAATTGCTTTAAACATACATTTAATTACCAATGATTGCTTCACCATAGTATTTTGCATTTTCTGAAGATGAGTAATAACCAATAATCTCACACGCCAAGCCAAATACTGGTCAATCATATCGACCATGTTCATCATTCATAATGTGTTGACACATCACAAATAACATTCACTTACCCACAATGCAATGGTGTTAAAACCAGCTGCTTGACCTACTTTATCTTGAGGTTATTTTATATAATCTAAGAAAACTCGTGTGACTTTGCCTGTTGTTACCTGTCCGATACAAATCCCGTTTCCATGGAGACGGACAGGTACGGTATGGGACTTGTTTTTCAAATTGCCTCAGAAATTGTTAATATTACAGTATTTTTTAATTATATAAAATACAATTGCAGTGATTAATACACACATAAACCAATTCGCTGCTTAAATTTAAATGTTTTTATGTGACGACCCATATTAAAGGAGGCACAGCCCATACGAGATAGTTGCTTGAAACTACTGACCGGCGTCCACCGAACGCAGTCCTAGTTGGCGGAGTTAGTAGTCATAATACATAACTCACTCGAAACTGTCAAAATATATTGAGACAAAATAATGATGGAGAAGAAATATTTTTAAAGTATTTATGAGTAAATGTTGTAAAGTCCTTGCAGGTAATGAATCGTAATTTAAACATCTTGTCCCAGCTCCCCCCCACACCGTTCACCCCAGCGTAAATAACGAGCGTACGTCTTCGGCAGACTCTCAGGATTTGAACCAATCACGTTCGTCTATATCCCAACGGCGTCTATACGTAAAAGCGGATTGGCTGGTTCAATCCAGCAGCTCTTTCGAATATCCGAGACTGTTTATTTCCGGGCTCCTGACTCGAATGTTTCGGTGAGGCGAATGTGCGTCGCTTCACAGAACAAATACAAACAAGGGACAGTGGCTTAACTTTTTGTTTTTTTAAGGTGAGTCACGGCTAAAGGGAAACATCTTAGCGTTGAGTACTTTACTACATAACCGTTAAGATACTTGTTTTTGCTAATTTCTTAGCTCAGCTTGTTGATACTTTTATCGTCCCTCTGCAGGGTTGAAACCCCTTTTGGGATAAAGGGTCAGCCAGGATGACGATTAACTTGGGCGTAAAGGCTCTTCTCAGCTGGGTAAGTTATTACTTTATCAAATATATATTTAACGTGTGTATAAAAACAAGCTCCAATAGTTTTAACTACTAAATTCCGTCCTCAGTAACTGAAAATCCCTTTATTTTTCACGTGCCATAACCGAGATCCAAGATGCATCTGCCAGGGACCGTCTGCAAATTGCAACACCATTTAAAAACAAAAACAAAAAAACATACAAAACCTGCACACTGTATCATCACCTAAATCTTGGCAACCATGTGATATATTTTGTATTGTAGTCATTTTACTACACACTTTGTAATTATTTTAGAAATTCCATATCTGCTATGTCTAAACAATTTCACCAAATAAACCAGAAGAAATATTTTCAAAATGTTGTCCATATGTGATTGCTCACCATTTGTGTATCAGATTTGCTCATGAAGCTGGTGTGTTTGCACTTATCTCTGTATCGGCTTTGTATTGCGACACTGAAGTGTTTTGTTTATGTCAAGTCTCCGACCCGACTGCTGTCAACGTTTCCCCAGGTTTTAAGGCCTTTGGTGTAAAGCAGGGGAGTCAAACTCCTTTTCACTGAGGGCTGCGTCAGCAACATGGATGCCCTCAAAGGGCAGCTTTTAACTGTCATATATATATATATAAAACAGTTTTATTTATTCAGGTTACAAATATTGCATTATGCATTTGCATAGATGTAGAAATCTAATCATCAAGCTCTGTGTTATTGTGACATAGATCCTTTTAGTTTATCGATCAAAGATCAAACTTTCCAAGTAAATAACAAAGACAGTTTGTTTTAAAACAATCATATTTGCCTTTTAAGCTCTTGCGGGTCGCATCACATGTCAGGCCAGATTAGACTCACAGGCCTAGAATTTGACATGTGGGGTATAAAGAGTTGAAGCACACACAAGTGCTTTTTCTTCTATTGCTAATTTACTAAATGTCGTTGAATATCATTCTAACCGTACCATGGTCTGTCTGCCTTTCACAGATCAACAGCACCAAGCTCTCTGAGCGAGAAATTGACGTACATGATTTAAAAGATGGCACACTGATCGTCAAGGTCATTTACATGCTGTAAGTATGAGCATGGGATGGCATGTAGAAATGTCTGGTCTGTTAAAACGTGGCAGGGGTCATTCAACTGTTGTCTTATCATCTCCATCAGGACCAAACTTCCACAATGTGACTTTTGATGAGCCTTTGTTCCCTTTCAGGAAAAAGGAGCCCAACCCCTCTTTCTCTCATTCCACCGAGGACGCTTTCAGTCTCATTGCGGACTTTGTGGAACGTGAGTCTCTCTGGCTTCCCTTCCAAGCATGTAGAAGAACCTGTGGTCATCCTCAGTGTTTCACTCAAACTCAAAAGGTGTTTGGTTCTGTTAAAAACATGGTGTCCTCCTCCAACAGGACACATTCCCTATGTAAATATGGACGACTAATCGTAGAGACAACAGTCCAACTGTTTCGACATTCTTGGGACTATTCACTTTAGCGCATCGTTCTCCAAATTATTCATGGTGCAACTTATTTAAAAGCTTTTCACCAGGTTTCACAACTATTAACATAAGAGTGGTGCCCCGCCCCCTCATACACTTGAGTTTTGAAATCTTCAGCTTCACCTTTTTAGCCGCACCCTTCAGTGAAGGAGGGGGGCGTGGTCTGGACCAGAGTGGAGACGACACATATTTCTGTTGTCGCGTGGACTTGAATTTATTCATGTTCATGTGTTGTGTTTTTCAGGGGACTGCAGATTTGATGCCAACAGTGGCACATCAATATCTTGGTGCAACATAAGAGATGGCATCAACCTGACTGTGGAAATCGCAAAGGTAGAAGACAACACAAAAGCAACATATGAAAACATGTGTATATATATATATATATATATATATATATATATACATACATACATACTGTACATTGACTCACTCATTGGTATCTGTCATGTGACCAGGTCCTGTTGTTGCTTGTGTATTATGACCTGATGAATGATCGCTGCACCCTGCACATGTTGGAGTGTGACGTGGAGGTGAGCTTTTCTTTTGACCATCATTTATTGCTGACTCATGTTTTGATGTCATTTAAATATTTGTTTCACTTTCTGTGCCCTCCCCTTTCTCCCAGTGTGAGATAGCAAATCTAACCCGTTCCTTTGTGATGGAGAACAACGACTGTGTGTATCTGAGCGACAGGCTCGACGCCTATTTGGCAAAGAGGCGTAAGTAATACGTTTTCAAATCTCGGTGTCGCACACACAAAGATAACACTACTGTTTAGGACAAAATCGATAATTGTCAATTCTCTCCCTCTTCAAGATCTGCCTGTTGCCCGTGAGATCTTTGAGCGAACGGCCTCCACCTCCACTTCCAACGCGTCGACAATCTCCTCCCTGTCGGACGACGACTCTCCCGTGTTTCACCGCACAAAGAAAATCACATTTGTCGACGTGCAAACCGTGGCTTCATCCTCTGTGAGGTGGGATTGTTAGAATTTCTCCAAACATCCGGTTAGAATGAGACCATTTTACATGCCACATCAGTCTGAGGCACGATTGCCACGATACTCTGCCTTTAAAACCGTTAACAATTCTGATTACGGTATCTGCTCACGTTCCTGCAGCAAGTCTCCTCTGCAGGACATCATGAACACGCCCAAGTTCCAGATGAGGAGGATGCAGCGTCAGATGATCAAGGAGAGAGATTACAGAGACGGGCTGGAGAGGGAGCTGTCCATCAAGCTGGCTCTCATCTCACAGAAAGGTACCGTGTCACACCCCCCCCCCCAACAAGTGTGTGGTCATGTAAATGTGTATCTGCCTTTTTTATCTATTTATTTATTTATGTATTTCCCTCATGATGAAACCTTAATGGATGATTATGTTCCTCAGAGTCTCACATCAACCAGCTCCAGTATCGTCTGGATAAGCTGAAAGAGGAGCAGGGGGATCAGGAGACGGTGACCAACGAGCAAATGATCGATCTCGAGACCAAGAACAACTCGTAAGTACTGTAATATGTGTTTTACACCTCGTTGATTCAATACATAACAAGAAGCACTGTATACTCAAGGGGTCATTTTATGTGGGATGCCAGATCTACTGTTTGTTGTTGCAATATCTAATCGGCCAACCACCAGGCAGCAACTGAGAAAGAGTGGTTTTTAAGTGTTTGATGGAAAATGTTTCTCAGGCTGCAGATGCGTCTCACTGAGACTCTGAAGGAAAACAAAGACCTGAAGAGCACGTCCTCGCTGATGGAGCGCCAAGTCAATGACCTGGCAGAAGAAAATGGTGTCCTCTCCTCCAAGGTAATTGCCAAGTCGTCGCGCTGTGGATCTTGGTGACACTCGCAGTTTGTATCTTCTTGACAATGTCAGCAGGAACAATGGATCCTCAGAAGACCATGTTTACACCATGTTTATGGTAGTCACATGTCAGTGTTTCCTCAGGCTCTTGTTGTTAAGTGAATGGAAAAACTTTCCAGCTCCTCAAAGTTTACATGAATAGTCATGAGTCAAGACGTGATTTTTTTAAAACTTAGTTACAGTGCATTTTGATGGAATAATGATATTTATGTCTTTCAAGTATATAATCACCTGATACACAATGTGTGACTTTTATTACTTTACAATGAGGCCTTTGTAGTTCCATCAGCAGGGTGTCCTCTCTATGATAATTGCTATACTGCACTGTCATGTGTTTTTTTTTTTTACAGTAGCTCAGAATGGACAAACTAAATCCCTGTTTTATTTTCAATGATAACTAAAGGCGAAAATGGTTTCTCCTGAATTAAATGATGTTCAAATGGTGTTCAAATGATGTATTGGCTGTTTAAAGACCATATCCTCCTGTTCTCCAGATGAGGGCGGTGTGTTCACAGCTGGCCATCTTTGAGGCGGAGGTCGGCAGGCTGAGAGAAACCCAAGCATCATCTCAGGAGAAGTGGCAGAATGAAACAAGCCTTTTACAGACCGAGCTCAACCAAGCTACTGCTCAAAAGGTAAGCACATTCAAGGACTTAGAATAATGCTCATAGATTGGAATAATAAGTCCTTCAATTTCTGATACTTATCTTTCAGGAGCTTCTGACAGAACAGATTCAGATCCTGCAGGGAAAGATTTCCTGTTTGCAGGATGAAATAAACAAGGTCACCACGGAAGAAGTAGGAGAGAATATGTGGCCTGTCATGGAGGTAAACCTCATTTTGACATTTCAACTTAATAATATTAAGTTTATCCATGCTCTGTTTTTAACTGAGGGGCTCACTCGTCATCTTTTCTTGATCTGCCAGAGAGAAATGTTGGAGTCTGAGATCAACAGCTTGAAGACCGAGCTGGAGAGCACGTGTAGCTCCCTGAAACAGGCCGAGACGGAGCTTCAGACCAAATCACACCAGCTGGCAGAGCACCAACACGAAGTCGCTCAACAGAAGGAGCTGCTGCAGCAGCAGAAATCTCAGTCGGAGGAAATGATTCAAGCCAAGAGTGAAATGCTGGACAGTTTGCAGAGGGAGATCGCTGAGCAGAGAGCCGCCCTCCAGCAGGAAATCCGGGATCTCGAGCTTGAGCTGGAGCGAGCAGAGCGGCAGAGCGTCGAGCAGTCGACCAGGCTGCAACTTAAAGTCGCCGCGTGTGAACGAGAGATTGAAAACCTCATTGAGATCAAGAAAGGGAAAGAAGATCTTCTCCAAGAGACGGAGGAGAAGGTGAAAGACCTGGAGACAAAGTTGTCCACTGCCGCTTCTCTCCTGCTCGATAAAGACCAAGAAATAAATCACCTCAAAGACGAGGTGGATTCTCTCGGAGATGAAGCCAAGAGAATCAAAGATGAAATTGCTGCAAAAGAGGAAATGCTTGCCAAAGTCCTTCTGGAGAAGTCAGATGAGCAAAACATTCTCTGTGATAAAATCCAGACCCTCACGACCCAAGTGGGAGATCTGACTTCATCCTTGAAAAGGGCCGAGCATGAAATTCAACTTAAGCAGGAGCTGCTAAATAAAACCCAACAGGAGAACATGGAAGAGAAGGAGCTGCTCCAACAGCAGATCGAAACATGTGAAGAGGAGCTTCAGAGGCTCAACGCAGAGATACGGGTCCAGAATGAACTCATCGTGACCCTGGAGAACGACAGCTCTCAACAGACTGAGCTCCTGGAGGAGGCCATCAAAGACCTTACAGGCCAAGTAGAGAATCTAAAAGACTCCTTCAGAAGCTCCGCAGAGCAAGTGAGGGCTCTGCAAGGCCAGCTCGCCAAGCAGGAGCAGGAGAGTTCACTGCAGAGGGAGCTTCTGCAGCAACACCTGTCTGATTCTGAGGAGCAGGTGAGGAGCATGAGGGAGGAAATCCAAGCCAAAGAGGAGGAGATGAACAAGCTGAAAATCCAAAGCTCGGAGCAGTCGGAACAGCTGCAAGAAGAAATCACAGATTTAAAGAAACAAGTGGAGAAGCTGAGGTTCTCACTGACGTCTGCTGAGGAGAGTTTGCAGTCCAAGGAGAATCTGTTTGCAGAGCAGCAGAGACAGAATAATCAGAACATGGAGGCTCTGCAGGTCCAGATGGAAGCTTCTCAAGATGAGAAGAAGCAGCTCCATGTGGAGATCAAAATAAAGGAGGAACAGTTGGTTCAGCTGAGGATGGAAACTTCCTCACACTCTGACCTTCTGCAGCAGGAGTTTGAAGGTCTGAAGAAACAGATGGAGAACATGACTCATTCTCTTGAAGCCACCAAGGACCAGGTCAAAGCCAAAGAAGATCTGATAGTCCAGCAGGAGCAGGAGAGCTCTCTGCAGATCCAGGAGCTTAGAAAGCACAGTGTTGTTCTTGAGGAGGAGGTGAATCAGCTCAAGGAGACGATCACAATGAAAGAGGGTGAGGTTCATGCGCTAAAGGTCGAGAGCAGCAAAGAGTCTGAAGTTCTCCAACGTCAGATCCAATCCCTGAGGGATGAGGTTGAAGGTCTGAGTGGATCCCTGAAGACTGCAACAGAGCAGGTTCAGGATACAGATAACCTGCTGAGTCAGAGGGAATCAGAGATTTCACAGGAGAAAGAAAGGTACAAAAACCTGATGGCAACATCTGAGGAAGAGGTGAGAGGACTTCAAGAGCAGATCAGGATCAAAGAGGAGCAGCTGGTGATGGTGATGAAAGACGGAACCTCACAGTCCGACATTCTGCAGCAGGAGATCACTGGTCTGAAGAACCAGCTCCAAAGCACCATGAACTCTCTCACAAAGGCAGAGGAGAGTGTGCAGACTCAGCTCGGTCTGCTCGCCAAGAGTTCAGATCAGAAGGAGCTTCTGCAGCAGCAACTGTCTGTTTCTGAAGATCAGGTGAGGAGCATGAGGGAGGAGATCCAAGCTAAAGAGGAGGAGATGATACTGATAAGGACCAACAGCTCAGAGCAGTCGGATTTGCTAAATCAAGAGATCCAGGCACTGAAGGAGGAGGTGGAGAATCTCAGTTGTTCTCTGAAGTCCTCAGAGGCAAGTTTGCAGTCCAAGGAGAATCTGTTTGCTGAGCAGCAGAGACAGAATAATCAGAACATGGAGGCTCTGCAGGTCCAGATGGTGTCTTCTCAAGATGAGGTGAAGCAGCTCCATGCGGAGATCAAAGTAAAGGAGGAACAGTTGGTTCAGCTGAAGATGGAAACTTCTACGCACTCTGACCTTCTGCAGCAGGAGATTGAAGGTCTGAACACCCAAATAAAAACTGTGAGCGATTCTCTTGAAGCCACCAAGAACCAGGTCAAAGCCAAAGAAGATCTGATAGTCCAGCAGGAGCAGGAGAGCTCTTTGCAGATCGAGGAGCTTAGAAGGCACAGTGTTGTTCTTGAGGAGGAGGTGAATCAGCTCAAGGAGACGATCACAATGAAAGAGGGTGAAGTTCATGCGCTAAAGGTCGAGAGCAGCAAAGAGTCTGAAGTTCTTCAACGTCAGATCCAATCCCTGAGGGATGAGGTTGAAGGTCTGAGTGGATCCCTGAAGACTGCAACAGAGCAGGTTCAGGATACAGAGAACCTGCTGAGTCAGAGGGAATCAGAGATTTCACAGGAGAAAGAAAGGTACAAAAACGTGATGGCAACATCTGAGGAAGAGGTGAGAGGACTTCAAGAGCAGATCAGGATCAAAGAGGAGCAGCTGGTGATGGTGATGAAAGACGGAACCTCACAGTCTGACATTCTGCAGCAGGAGATCACTGGTCTGAAGAACCAGCTCCAAAGCACCATGGACTCTCTCACAAAGGCAGAGGAGAGTGTGCAGACTCAGCTCGTTCTGCTCGCCAAGCAGGAGCAGGAGAGTTCACATCAGAAGGAGCTTCTGCAGCAACAACTGTCTGTTTCTGAAGATCAGGTGAGGAGCATGAGGGAGGAGATCCAAGCCAAAGAGGAGGAGATGATACTGATGAGGACCAACAGCTCAGAGCAGTCGGATTTGCTCAATCAAGAGATCCAGAATCTAAAAGAACAAGTGGAGGCTCTTAGTGCGTCACTCAGCAAGTTGGAGGAAGATGTGCAGTCCAAGAGAGATCTTTTGATTCAACGCGAAGAAGAGATTCAGAAGCTCAAAGAATCCCAGAGTGAGAAGGAGAGCGGCCTCCTCAAGACCGGAGAGAAGATTGAGGTCCTCCAGACACAGTTGTCCAGCATCACAACAGCAGCAGCAGAGAAAGACCAGAGTATAAACAGCCTCAGGGAGGAGGTCACCAACCTGCTTCAAAGAGCTGAAGCCCACGAGAGAACCCTGGCTGCAGTGAAGCAGGAGAACTCCCAACAGGTGGTTGATCTCCAACATGAGATCCAGCATCTGAAGCAAGAAGGAGATTCCATTTCTCTAGAATTTGTGGCCAAGGAGCAGATGTTACTACAATCCCAGGATGAGTCTTCTCGGCAGGTGGACCTCCTCCAGCAGGAGCTCGCCTCAGTGAGCAAGGAGCTGAGGAGGCTCCAGGATGCACATGCTGCGGACCTCCAGCTGAAAGAGGCCATGGAGGAGTTGCAGGTGGTCGCCCTCAGGGAGAAGGACGACCTCATGGCCACGATCCGCCGAGCGGAGAACGAGCAGAAAGCTCTGGAGAGCCAGCTCAAAGCCGTGGCCTTCGAGAAGGAGCGACTCGCTCAGGCCAAACAGGCCGTGGAGCGGGAGAACGCGGCGTCCCGCAAACTGGGGTCCGTGCTGCAGGAGGAACTGGAAACGCTGAGGATGGAGAAGGAGGCGCTGCTGAGAGGAAGCGAGAAAACCAGAGACGTTGAGGCGCTGAAGAGAGATCTGCAGGAACAGCTCCTGGCCAAATCAGAGGCAGCAGAACACTACAAAACTCAGGTTAGTGCGGCTGGGATCACTTTCTCAAATTAAAAGTACAGTGTGTACGATTTGGGGACATCTACCGGCGACGTTGCATGTTGTATCCATCACCTCACCCTTCCTTTTCAAGCATGCAGGAGAACCTGTGGTTCACTCGGTTATTAAAGCTCAAAAGATGTTTTGTACATTCACTATTGTAAAAACATGGCAGCCCCCATAGTGTGGACCCACTCCTGGTGTGAATATACATTAAAGGCCTCATTTTATGATAGTGTAAAAGCAAGTCATACATTAAAGTGATTATACATTTGTAAAAATGTCAGTATGTAATTCTTTTGAAATCCTAAACCTAACCTAAGTGACAAAAACTGACCAAAATCTTACACACTCCCCCTTTAATTGATTGGTTTCATAAATTAATACCAATAGAACTGATTTTATTGTCAATGTCTCACAGATGGAGAAAGCAGTGAATCACTACAACAGCAAGAAGCAGCTTCTCCAGGAAAGTCAGCAGGAGGTGTCTGAACTGAAGCACTCGTTGGAGGTCAAGGAGTGTGAGGTGCAGACGGTCACCATGGAGAACAAGCTGCTGCAGCACGATCTGGAGCGAGCCCAGAGCAACGAGAAGAAGCTCCTGGAGACGGTGGGCAGTCTCAAAGCACAGGTACTGGGTGATTGGTTGACCACACGGAGATCTAGGTCTCCTCGGTGAAAATGTCATTTGAATTCAATCCCTTTCACTCATGTTTGTTTAGCTGACCTCTGCTGAGAAGAGTCGCAGTAAAGACAGAACTGAATTCAGTTACCTGGACGTCCCCAACACACGCTACAACAACAACAACAACATCCACACCAAGGAGAAGAGAAGCATGAGCTCTGACAGCCTGGACCGGAGCTCGCTGGAGGACTCTCTCAACAGCACAAAGTAAGGTTTCACCAAATCTTCGAGAGAGAGAGAGAGGAATGAACAGATGAGAAGTTGGAATGCGTTTGTGATTTTTAATCCCGCCCAAAACGCTTTGCAGGAAACTTTCAGAACCCGAGGAATCCAGCACACCACTGGTCCGAAGCTCCGAGCGCTTGGCCGCCAGGCGACGAGAACTTCAGGCCGAGTCACTGGAAACACTTTACTTCACACCCATCAACTCTAGACAGATCAACAGGTATGTCACGCTCACTTTATATGGGTTTCAACATTACACAAAAGTGTGTTTAACTGTATGTGACGAAGCTGATTATTTAAAAAAAAAATGCTCATATTCAGAAATTGTATTAGAATAAATATCAAATTAGAATGCAGCTGCTTTAGAGCGCAATCATTTGTGGTACATTTAAAAAAAATCGAATGCATGAACCATTACAATTAGTTTCTTTAAAAAAAAAAAAGCAATTCGCCCTCTCCTGCTCTCGCTGAATTATTGACTTGTGAAATTAATTTTTTTAAATTTTATTTCCCTTCACTGAAATCCCTGTTGTTTTCCGTTTCACATTCTAGGACCAGCACAATGGACCGAACGGACCTGGACTCAACTCGCAAGAATCCAAGTTCCTCTGTGAAACGCCGCCGGACCACGCAGGTTATAAACATCACCATGACCCAGGTGGAGGAGACTCACTGACCAACACACTGCATGTTTTGCATGTTCACAATGTCACGTGCGGTTTTTGACATGGAGTCGTCGTGTGGTGTTTAAAAGTAAACACTGGTTTCTGTCACTGTTTTCACTCTGGGGATGAATATAAAGCTTTAGTTTTTGTTTAGCTCATTGTTTAAAGGAAACCTATTGTTTGGGTCATACATTTCAGTTCATGTCACTAATAGAACAGGTTCATCATCTCGCTTTCCTCCTCCTGTCCACCGCTCCAGCTCCTGTTTTCACTCTCCCTGAGACTCTCATGTGACGAAAGTCATTGTTAAACTCTCTCCCTCTGTAGAAAACTCCCGGCCGCGGTGAGGACGATGAAACTTTCTACAGTTTGGCGTCAGCTCGCTCTCAGCCGAACCTCTCCAGCGCCCTCTCTGCACAGCCCGCGTCGGTGGAGCTGTTCAGCACGCCGGCCAGAATGACCACCGCCAGCGGCAGCAACGACCAACTCATCGGTCTGCCGGGATACAGGCGCAGCACAATCCACGCACAGAGTGAGTAGATACTGGGCCGAGACGCGGGTCAAAGCGCTCGCGTGGTTGAGCGCGGATGTGACTCGTTTTCTGTGCGTCCACAGCCACCGGTACGTTCTGCGTGGGGGCGGAGAACGAGCCGGAGGGAGCTCCCGACGACTGGATGAGGATCGCTGAGCTGCAGGCGAGAAACAGGGTCTGTCCTCCTCACCTGAAGAGCGCCTACACCTTGGAGTCAGAGGTGAGGAGAAAAGGGGGCGGGGTCTGAACACACCAGGCATTTTAGACAATTTCAAGTCGTCATCTGGAAATGTGATATGCAAGAACAGGAATGAACAGGAACAGTGATTTGGAAATGTAAAGAAGCTGAAGCGATGATGTCATTCTGTTGTCCGACCCAGAAGATCTTATCACGCTTGTTCCCACACTAGAATGTCAATGGGATTTTTGCTTTGGCTTTGGATTTCTTTTTTTTCTTTTTTTTTTTAAAGCTCCAAACTCAAGTCAAGTGTTGATCATGTGATCATTCGAGAAAGTCCGCAGTCACCACGGGTGTGTAAAGACTGGTTCCTGCGCCCGCTGACCGCTCCTCTCCTTTCTGCAGACCGTCCACAACGGCATCTTCATCCTCACAGACGAGGAGGTCCGCACGGGCGACCCCACCGACACCATCCGCCGGGCCTCCACGATGCCTGGCCAGCTGCAGGAGTCGCTGGCCTCCCATCGCCTCTCTCTCATGCCGGGTCAGTCGGGCGTCGCGGCCAACACCCGCTCTCACCGCCTGTCCTTGATGCCCGGCCAGCTGCCGTCCAAGAGCATCAGCTCGTCTCAGATCAAGAGCCCAAAGGGCACAAAGCGATCTTCTTCCATGTTGTCTGTCCATCAAAACTCACCTGAGGTTGGTTTGGATTTGGACACAGAAATGTTTTAATGCTTTTCCTCTTATTTGTGCATTTTACAGATTTGATGTATATCCGGAGCCAGTTTGACTCATTTACACTTTTGTCTCCACCTCACTCCGACAGAAAAAGGTGAAGGCCAGCTGCTTCCCTCGTCCCCTCACTCCCAAAAACAAGAATGTACAGAGTGGATCCTCCAGTTCTCAGCTTCGCCCCGTCCTCAGTCCAGTAAGTGCAACACACACACTCACACACACACCTCGAATGTGAACTTTTATGTCTCTTATCGTTTCACTCGTCTCGTTCTCTCAGGCGAATCGAAGAGAGTCCATGATGTTCACCACCGACAACACCCCCAAGAAAAACAACTC